>JAFEUB010000413.1:7500-20000 GCA_024529925.1 Ophthalmolycus amberensis
TAGAAAAAAAACGAGAACGTTGATTTCATCCAGGGTCTGTCTGTGGTGAATGAGTCCGGTTTTGGGGCTCTGGCTTGGGCCAGAGATGGTGCGTGACTCCCCCTGGATGTCTGGTAGTCTGGGACAGTACCAGGACCCCGAAAAAAAAAAGTTAAAGTCCCCCTGGATGTCTGGTAGTCTGGGACAGTACCAGGACCACGAAAAAAAAAGTTAAAGTCCCCCTGGATGTCTGGTAGTCTGGGACAGTACCAGGACCCCGAAAAAAAAAAGTTAAAGTCCCCCTGGATGTCTGGTAGTCTGGGACAGTACCAGGACCCCGAAAAAAAAAAGTTAAAGTCCCCCTGGATGTCTGGTAGTCTGGGACAGTACCAGGACCACGAAAAAAAAAGTTAAAGTCCCCCTGGATGTCTGGTAGTCTGGGACAGTACCAGGACCCCGAAAAAAAAAAGTTAAAGTCCCCCTGGATGTCTGGTAGTCTGGGACAGTACCAGGACCCCGAAAAAAAAAAGTTAAAGTCCCCCTGGATGTCTGGTAGTCTGGGACAGTACCAGGACCCCGAAAAAAAAAAGTTAAAGTCCCCCTGGATGTCTGGTAGTCTGGGACAGTACCAGGACCACGAAAAAAAAAGTTAAAGTCCCCCTGGATGTCTGGTAGTCTGGGACAGTACCAGGACCACGAAAGCGCTGAAGCTGTCAGCGCTTCGCCACTCCCCCGATTTTGACCATTTACATAGGGGGTAACCAAGGCACCTCGAGCAGCACGAAGCGCTGAAGCTGTCAGCGCTTCGCCACTCCCCCGATTTTGACCATTTACATAGGGGGTAACCAAGGCACCTCGAGCAGCACGAAGCGCTGAAGCTGTCAGCGCTTCGCCACTCCCCCGATTTTGACCATTTACATAGGGGGTCACCAAGGCACCTCGAGCAGCACGAAGCGCTGAAGCTGTCAGCGCTTCGCCACTCCCCCGATTTTGACCATTTACATAGGGGGTAACCAAGGCACCTCGAGCAGCACGAAGCGCTGAAGCTGTCAGCGCTTCGCCACTCCCCCGATTTTGACCATTTACATAGGGGGTCACCAAGGCACCTCGAGCAGCAGCAAGCGCTGACAGGACCAGCGCTTCACGCTATGAAAATGCAGTTGTAATACCAGAACCCCGAAAATGAAAAGTTAAAGTTGGACTCCCAGAACCACGAAAAGAAAAGTTAAAGTTGGAAAATACTTAGAAAAATAACGATATAAAATGAAGTTGTAATACCAGAACCCCGAAACCAAATTTGGACTACCAGAACCATGAAACCAGATTTGGAATACCAGAACCACGAAACTCTGGGGGCGCTGACGGAGGGTTTTAACCCAGGGAGGGGGCTTAAGTTTCGGGGCCCGGGACCTCGTGGTGCACGGGGTTAGAGGGGTATGTTGCGGAGGTGTCTCTGCGGGGTTTTGGTGCATGGTGGGCGGGTGTGGAAGAGTGTTGAGGGGGGGGGGGTGTGTGTGAGGTATTTTCAGCCTGCTTTAGGCCCAGATGTTGGGGGGAGATGCAGGGTGGTGCAGGGTGGTGCAGGCTGGTCCAGGGAGGCGGTCTGGAGGTCCTTTACCCAGGAATGAAGCCTCTTTCCTGGGGTAACACGTTTTTGGTGTTATTACCCCTTTACGACCTGTTTTTCAGCCTGCTTTAAGCCCACATATTGGGGGGATAGGCAGGGTGGTCCAGGGTGGTCCAGGGAGGCGTTGTGGCTGTCCTTTACCCAGGAATGAAGCCTCTTTCCTGGGGTAACACGTTTTTGGTGTTATCACCCCTTTACGACCTGTTTTTCAGCCTGCTTTAAGCCCACATATTGGGGGGATAGGCAGGGTGGTCCAGGGTGGTCCAGGGAGGCGTTGTGGCTGTCCTTTACCCAGGAATGAAGCCTCTTTCCTGGGGTAACACGTTTTTGGTGTTATCACCCCTTTACGACCTGTTTTTCAGCCTGCTTTAAGCCCACATATTGGGGGGATAGGCAGGGTGGTCCAGGGTGGTCCAGGGAGGCGTTGTGGCTGTCCTTTACCCAGGAATGAAGCCTCTTTCCTGGGGTAACACGTTTTTGGTGTTATCACCCCTTTACGACCTGTTTTTCAGCCTGCTTTAAGCCCACATATTGGGGGGATAGGCAGGGTGGTCCAGGGTGGTCCAGGGAGGCGTTGTGGCTGTCCTTTACCCAGGAATGAAGCCTCTTTCCTGGGGTAACACGTTTTTGGTGTTATCACCCCTTTACGACCTGTTTTTCAGCCTGCTTTAAGCCCACATCTTGGGGGGAGATGCAGGAGGGTGCAGGCTGGTCCAGGGAGGCGGTCTGGAGGTCCTTTACCCAGGAATGAAGCCTCTTTCCTGGGGTAACACGTTTTTGGTGTTATTACCCCTTTATTACCTGATTTTCAGCCTGCTTTAAGCCCACATATTGGGGTGAGAAGCAGGGTGGTCCAGGGTGGTCCAGGGAGGCGTTGTGGATGTCCTTTACCCAGGAATGAAGCCTCTTTCGTGGGGTAACATGCACTTGAAGTGGATGTAATGAGATGCAAATGATATGTGTATTTGTTACTTTAGCCTCTGTGGAGGTATTTCTCTGGGTTTTTCTTACTTTTCCTGGCTGCTTTAAGTGCATACACTGCGGGTAGGTGCAGGGTGGTCCAGGCTGGTCCAGGGAGGTGTTCTGGAGGTAATTTACCCAGGAATGAAGCCTCTTTCATGGGGTACCATGTTCTGGGTGTCATTACCTGTTTTTCAGCCTGCTTTAAGCCCACATCTTGGGGGGAGATGAGCTGCAGGAGGGTGCAGGCTGGTCCAGGGAGGTGTTCTGGAGGTAATTTACCCAGGAATGAAGCCTCTTTCATGGGGTACCATGTTCTGGGTGTCATTACCTGTTTTTCAGCCTGTTTTAAGCCCACATCTTGTGGGGAGATGAGCTGCAGGAGGGTGCAGAGTGTTCCAGGGAGGCATGCTGGAGGTAATTTACCCAGGAATGAAGCCTCTTTCCTGGGGTAACATGTTCTGGGTGTTACTACCTGTTTTTCAGCCTGCTTTAAGCCCACATCTTGTGGGGAGATGAGCTGCAGGAGGGTGCAGAGTGTTCCAGGGAGGCATGCTGGAGGTAATTTACCCAGGAATGAAGCCTCTTTCCTGGGGTAACATGTTCTGGGTGTTACTACCTGTTTTTCAGCCTGCTTTAAGCCCACATCTTGTGGGGAGATGAGCTGCAGGAGGGTGCAGAGTGTTCCAGGGAGGCATGCTGGAGGTAATTTACCCAGGAATGAAGCCTCTTCCGTGGGGTACCATGTTCTGGATGTTATTACCTGTTTTTCAGCCTGCTTTAAGCCCACATCTTGGGGGGAGATGAGCTGCAGGAGGGTGCAGAGTGTTCCAGGGAGGCATGCTGGAGGTAATTTACCCAGGAATGAAGCCTCTTCCGTGGGGTACCATGTTCTGGATGTTATTACCTGTTTTTCAGCCTGCTTTAAGCCCACATCTTGTGGGGAGATGAGCTGCAGGAGGGTGCAGAGTGTTCCAGGGAGGCATGCTGGAGGTAATTTACCCAGGAATGAAGCCTCTTCCGTGGGGTAACATGTTCTGGGTGTTATTACCTGTTTTTCAGCCTGTTTTAAGCCCACATCTTGGGGGGAGATGAGCTGCAGGAGGGTGCAGGCTGGTCCAGGCAGGCGTTCTGGAGGTAATTTACCCAGGAATGAAGCCTCTTTCCTGGGGTAACATGTTCTGGGTGTTACTACCTCAATATCACTTGCTTTTCAGCCTGTTTTAAGCCCACATCTTGGGGGGAGATGAGCTGCAGGAGGGTGCAGGCTGGTCCAGGGAGGCGGTCTGGAGGTCCTTTACCCAGGAATGAAGCCTCTTTCCTGGGGTCACATGTTCTGGGTGTTACTACCTGTTTTTCAGCCTGCTTTAAGCCCACATCTTGGGGGGAGATGAGCTGCAGGAGGGTGCAGAGTGTTCCAGGGAGG
Source organism: Ophthalmolycus amberensis (assembly GCA_024529925.1). Classification (NCBI taxonomy): domain Eukaryota; kingdom Metazoa; phylum Chordata; class Actinopteri; order Perciformes; family Zoarcidae; genus Ophthalmolycus; species Ophthalmolycus amberensis. Next base: position 11,493 of record JAFEUB010000413.1, read on the forward strand.
CATGCTGGAGGTAATTTACCCAGGAATGAAGCCTCTTCCGTGGGGTACCATGTTCTGGGTGTCATTACCTGTTTTTCAGCCTGTTTTAAGCCCACATCTTGGGGGGAGATGAGCTGCAGGAGGGTGCAGGCTGGTCCAGGGAGGCATGCTGGAGGTAATTTACCCAGGAATGAAGCCTCTTCCGTGGGGTAACATGTTCTGGGTGTTATTACCTGTTTTTCAGCCTGTTTTAAGCCCACATCTTGGGGGGAGATGAGCTGCAGGAGGGTGCAGAGTGTTCCAGGGAGGCGGTCTGGAGGTAATTTACCCAGGAATGAAGCCTCTTTCCTGGGGTAACATGTTCTGGGTGTTATTACCTGTTTTTCAGCCTGCTTTAAGCCCACATATTGTGGGGAGATGCAGGGTGGTCCAGGGTGCTCCAGGGAGGCGGTCTGGAGGTAATTTACCCAGGAATGAAGCCTCTTTCCTGGGGTAACACGTTTTTGGTGTTATTACCCCTTTACGACCTGTTTTTCAGCCTGCTTTAAGCCCACATCTTGGGGGGAGATGAGCTGCAGGAGGGTGCAGAGTGTTCCAGGGAGGCATGCTGGAGGTAATTTACCCAGGAATGAAGCCTCTTCCGTGGGGTACCATGTTCTGGGTGTCATTACCTGTTTTTCAGCCTGTTTTAAGCCCACATCTTGGGGGGAGATGAGCTGCAGGAGGGTGCAGGCTGGTCCAGGGAGGCATGCTGGAGGTAATTTACCCAGGAATGAAGCCTCTTCCGTGGGGTACCATGTTCTGGATGTTATTACCTGTTTTTCAGCCTGCTTTAAGCCCACATATTGTGGGGAGATGCAGGGTGGTTCAGGGTGCTCCAGGGAGGCGGTCTGGAGGTAATTTACCCAGGAATGAAGCCTCTTTCCTGGGGTAACATGTTCTGGGTGTTATTACCTGTTTTTCAGCCTGCTTTAAGCCCACATCTTGTGGGGAGATGCAGGGTGGTCCAGGGTGCTCCAGGGAGGCGGTCTGGAGGTAATTTACCCAGGAATGAAGCCTCTTTCCTGGGGTAACATGTTCTGGGTGGTATTACCCCTTTTTACCTGCTTTTCAGCTGCTTTAAGTGCATACACTGAGGGTAGGTGCAGGGAGGTGTTGTGCAGGTACTTTGCCCAGGAAAGGTGCCCCTTGTCTGGGTAACATGTACTAACCCTATGGCTTACGGCCATACCTCTCTGATGCGCCCGATCTCGTCTGATCTCGGAAGCTAAGCACAGCCGGGCCTGGTTAGTACTTGAATGGGAGACTGCCTGGGAATACCAGGTGCTGTAAGTTTTGGCTTACAGGCAGCGATGCTTCATGGAAGTGTCTCATCCGCTCCAAGGAGACTGTAAATCGGATTGACATTGGCCTGTTGACGCCGGGATAGAGTCCCAGAAAAATGAAGTTAAAGTTGCAAAATACTTAGAAAAATAACACCAGAGACTTGAGTTCATCCAGGCTCTGTCTGTGGTGTGAATCAGGCCGCTTTGGGGGCTCTGGCTCGGGCCAGAGACTCCCCCTGGATCTCTGGTAGTCTGTGGCAGTACCAGGACCAGGAAAAACAAAGTTAAAGTTGGAAAACACTTAGAAAAATAACGCTATGCAAATCCAGTTGCACTCCCAGAACCACGAATCGAGGGTGCACACGCGGACTTTGACCCCGTCCAACTTCGGCTGTGGGTGTCTGTTTATTTGTCTGGTAATTTCTATGGTTAGCCCAGGTCGAGGCCGACAGATGGAGGGGCTTGTCCCGTCTGTGCGTTCTATTTCCGGGGAGATGTGGCCCCCGGAAAACCCCTCCAAACCCGGAAATGCAGGCCCTTGGACTCCCAGATCCGGGAAAGTTAAGTTGTAAAATACGGATGAAATAACCATCCAAAAATGAAGTTGTACCACCAGAACCACCATGAAGATGTGGACTACCAGAAGCACCGAAAGAAGTAAGTGAAAGTTGTAAAATACTTCGAAAAATAGCGCTATGAAAATATCGACAACCACGAGCCTCAAACGGCAGAGTATCGAGGGTGCACACGCCGACTTTGAAGGCGTCTAACTTCGGCTGTGGGGCTCGCTTTATTTGTCTGACAATTTATCCAGTGAGAGCACGTCAAGGCTGACAATTCGGCGTGGTGGTCCCGTCTGTGCGTTATTTTTCCGGGGAGATGTGGCCCCGTAAAACCCCGACATCCCGGCCCTTTGCCGACCTCGTGAGGCCGAACGCAGGCTCGCATCTCCGATCAACCTGGACGTGCGTGTAGAGGGCGATGAGACCTACAATTCGGCGTGACGGGCGAGGCTGTGCGTGCTTGTTTCGCGGAGATAGCGCGTGTGGGAATACCAGATCCCCAAAAAAAAAAAGTCAGAGTGTCGCCACGGAGGGGCTTCCTGCGCTTCGCCACTCCCCCGATTTTGGCCATTTACATAGGGGGTCACCAAGCCACCTCGAGCAGCAGCTAGCGCTGAAGCTGTCAGCGCTTCGCCACTCCCCCGATTTTGACCATTTACATAGGTGGTCACCAAGCCACCTCGAGCAGCAGCTAGCGCTGAAGCTGTCAGCGCTTCGCCACTCCCCCGATTTTGACCATTTACATAGGTGGTCACCAAGCCACCTCGAGCAGCAGCTAGCGCTGAAGCTGTCAGCGCTTCGCCACTCCCCCGATTTTTACCATTTACATAGGTGGTCACCAAGCCACCTCGAGCAGCAGCTAGCGCTGAAGCTGTCAGCGCTTCGCCACTCCCCCGATTTTGACCATTTACATAGGTGGTCACCAAGCCACCTCGAGCAGCAGCTAGCGCTGAAGCTGTCAGCGCTTCGCCACTCCCCCGATTTTGACCATTTACATAGGTGGTCACCAAGCCACCTCGAGCAGCAGCTAGCGCTGAAGCTGTCAGCGCTTCGCCACTCCCCCGATTTTGACCATTTACATAGGGGGTCACCAAGCCACCTCAGAGCACCAAGCGCTGACAGGATCAGGGCTTCACCCAAAAATTGCCCCCCCCTCCCGATTTTGGCCATTTACATAGGGGGTAACCAAGCCACCTTGCGCACGATTACAGAAACCCAGTTTTTAAAAAAATTAGCAAAATCCTATCACCGTGAAAATTCATGGGGGTCTAAGGACGCTATACATGGGTTCAAAAAGTGTCATTTCGGCCTCTTTAAGCTGGAGCTTCGCTTGAGGGCAGCGATGCTTCATGGAAGTCCCGGGTCCGCCTCAAGGAGGCTCTAAATCGGATTGACAAGTGTCATGTTGGCCTCTTCAAGCTGGAGCTTCGCTTGAGGGCAGCGATGCTTCATGGAAGTCCCGGGTCCGCCTCAAGGAGGCTCAAAATCGGATTGACAAGTGTCATGTTGGCCTCTTCAAGCTGGAGCTTCGCTTGAGGGCAGCGTTGCTTCATGGAGGTCCCTCATCCGTTCCAGGGGTGCTCAAAATCGGATTGACAGGTGTCATTTTGGGCTGTTTAAGCTGGAGCTTTGCTTGAGGGCAGCGACACTTCATGGAGGTCCCTCATCCGCTCCAGGGGTGCTCAAAATCGGATTGACATGTGTCATTTTGGGCTGTTTAAGCTGGAGCTTTGCTTGATGGCAGCGACACTTCATGGAGGTCCCTCATCCGCTCCAGGGGTGCTCAAAATCGGATTGACAGGTGTCATTTTGGGCTGTTTAAGCTGGAGCTTTGCTTGAGGGCAGCGACACTTCATGGAGGTCCCTCATCCGTTCCAGGGGTGCTCAAAATCGGATTGACAGGTGCCATTTTGGCCTGTTTAAGCCGGTTCTTCGCTTGAGGGCAGCGTTGCTTCATGGAGGTCCCTCATCCGCTCCAGGGATGCTCAAAATCGGATTGACAGTTGTCATTTTGGGCTGTTTAAGCTGGAGCTTTGCTTGAGGGCAGCGACACTTCATGGAGGTCCCTCATCCGTTCCAGGGATGCTCAAAATCGGATTGACAGGTGTCATTTTGGGCTGTTTAAGCTGGAGCTTTGCTTGAGGGCAGCGACACTTCATGGAGGTCCCTCATCCGTTCCAGGGGTGCTCAAAATCGGATTGACAGGTGCCATTTTGGCCTGTTTAAGCCGGTTCTTCGCTTGAGGGCAGCGTTGCTTCATGGAGGTCCCTCATCCGCTCCAGGGGTGCTCAAAATCGGATTGACAGGTGCCATTTTGGCCTGTTTAAGCCGGTTCTTCGCTTGAGGGCAGCGTTGCTTCATGGAGGTCCCTCATCCGCTCCAGGGATGCTCAAAATCGGATTGACAGGTGTCATTTTGGGCTGTTTAAGCTGGAGCTTCGCTTGAGGGCAGCGTTGCTTCATGGAGGTCCCTCATCCGCTCCAGGGGTGCTCAAAATCGGATTGACATGTGTCATTTTGGGCTGTTTAAGCTGGAGCTTTGCTTGAGGGCAGCGACACTTCATGGAGGTCCCTCATCCGCTCCAGGGGTGCTCAAAATCGGATTGACATGTGTCATTTTGGGCTGTTTAAGCTGGAGCTTTGCTTGAGGGCAGCGACACTTCATGGAGGTCCCTCATCCGCTCCAGGGGTGCTCAAAATCGGATTGACATGTGTCATTTTGGGCTGTTTAAGCTGGAGCTTTGCTTGAGGGCAGCGACACTTCATGGAGGTCCCTCATCCGTTCCAGGGATGCTCAAAATCGGATTGACAGGTGTCATTTTGGGCTGTTTAAGCTGGAGCTTTGCTTGAGGGCAGCGACACTTCATGGAGGTCCCTCATCCGCTCCAGGGGTGCTCAAAATCGGATTGACAGGTGCCATTTTGGGCTGTTTAAGCTGGTTCTACGCTTGAGGGCAGCGAGACTTCATGGAAGTCCCTCATCCGCTCCAAGGATGCTCAAAATCGGATTGACAGGTGTCATTTTGGCCTCTTTAAGCTGGAGCTTTGCTTGAGGGCAGCGATGCTTCATGGACGTCCCGGGTCCGCCTCAAGGAGGCTCTAAATCGGATTGACAAGTGTCATGTTGGCCTCTTTAAGCTGGAGCTTTGCTTGAGGGCAGCGTTGCTTCATGGAGGTCCCTCATCCGTTCCAGGGATGCTCAAAATCGGATTGACAAGTGTCATGTTGGCCTGTTTAAGCTGGTTCTTCGCTTAAGGGCAGCGTTGCTTCATGGAAGTCCCGGGTCCGCCTCAAGGAGGCTCTAAATCGGATTGACAAGTGTCATGTTGGCCTCTTTAAGCTGGAGCTTTGCTTGAGGGCAGCGACACTTCATGGAGGTCCCTCATCCGTTCCAGGGATGCTCAAAATCGGATTGACAGGTGTCATTTTGGCCTCTTTAAGCTGGAGCTTTGCTTGAGGGCAGCGATGCTTCATGGAGGTCCCGGGTCCGCCTCAAGGAGGCTCTAAATCGGATTGACAAGTGTCATGTTGGCCTCTTTAAGCTGGAGCTTTGCTTGAGGGCAGCGATGCTTCATGGAGGTCCCGGGTCCGCCTCAAGGAGGCTCTAAATCGGATTGACAAGTGTCATGTTGGCCTCTTTAAGCTGGAGCTTTGCTTGAGGGCAGCGAGACTTCATGGAGGTCCCGGGTCCGCCTCAAGGAGGCTCTAAATCGGATTGACAAGTGTCATGTTGGCCTCTTTAAGCTGGAGCTTCGCTTGAGGGCAGCGATGCTTCATGGAGGTCCCGGGTCCGCCTCAAGGAGGCTCTAAATCGGATTGACAAGTGTCATGTTGGCCTCTTTAAGCTGGAGCTTCGCTTGAGGGCAGCGAGACTTCATGGAGGTCCCGGGTCCGCCTCAAGGAGGCTCTAAATCGGATTGACAAGTGTCATGTTGGCCTCTTTAAGCTGGAGCTTCGCTTGAGGGCAGCGAGACTTCATGGAGGTCCCGGGTCCGCCTCAAGGAGGCTCTTAATCGGATTGACAAGTGTCATGTTGGCCTCTTTAAGCTGGAGCTTCGCTTGAGGGCAGCGAGACTTCATGGAGGTCCCGGGTCCGCCTCAAGGAGGCTCTAAATCGGATTGACAAGTGTCATGTTGGCCTCTTTAAGCTGGAGCTTTGCTTGAGGGCAGCGTTGCTTCATGGAGGTCCCGGGTCCGCCTCAAGGAGGCTCTAAATCGGATTGACAAGTGTCATGTTGGCCTCTTTAAGCTGGAGCTTTGCTTGAGGGCAGCGATGCTTCATGGAAGTCCCTCATCCGCTCCAGGGATGCTCAAAATCGGATTGACAGTTGTCATTTTGGGCTGTTTAAGCTGGAGCTTCGCTTAAGGGCAGCGTTGCTTCATGGAGGTCCCTCATCCGCTCCAAGGATGCTCAAAATCGGATTGACAGGTGCCATTTTGGCCTGTTAACGCCTGGATAGTGGGACTACCAAAACCTCGAAAATCCTCTTGTGAAAACAACAGAGTATTGCCACGCAGAAGGTTCAGCGCTTCGCCACTCCCCCGATTTTGGCCATTTACATAGGGGGTCACCAAGGCACCTCCTCGAGCACCAAGCGCTGACAGGACCAGCGCTTCACCCCCCTCTCCCGATTTTGGCCATTTTCATAGGTGGTAACCAAGGCACCTCGAGCAGCACGAAGCGCTGAACCCGTCAGCGCTTCGCCACTCCCCCGATTTTGGCCATTTACATAGGGGGTCACCAAGGGACCTCCTCGATCACCAAGCGCTGACAGGACCAGCGCTTCACCCCCCTCTCCCGATTTTGGCCATTTACATAGGTGGTAACCAAGGCACCTCGAGCAGCATGAAGCGCTGAACCCGCCAGCGCTTCGCCACTCCCCCGATTTTGGCCATTTACATAGGGGGTCACCAAGGGACCTCCTCGATCACCAAGCGCTGACAGGACCAGCGCTTCACCCCCCTCTCCCGATTTTGGCCATTTACATAGGTGGTAACCAAGGCACCTCGAGCAGCATGAAGCGCTGAACCCGCCAGCGCTTCGCCACTCCCCCGATTTTGGCCATTTACATAGGGGGTCACCAAGGGACCTCCTCGATCACCAAGCGCTGACAGGACCAGCGCTTCACCCCCCTCTCCCGATTTTGGCCATTTACATAGGTGGTAACCAAGGCACCTCGAGCAGCATGAAGCGCTGAACCCGCCAGCGCTTCGCCACTCCCCCGATTTTGGCCATTTACATAGGGGGTCACCAAGGGACCTCCTCGATCACCAAGCGCTGACAGGACCAGCGCTTCACCCCCCTCTCCCGATTTTGGCCATTTTCATAGGTGGTAACCAAGGCACCTCGAGCAGCACGAAGCGCTGAACCCGTCAGCGCTTCGCCACTCCCCCGATTTTGGCCATTTACATAGGGGGTCACCAAGGGACCTCCTCGATCACCAAGCGCTGACAGGACCAGCGCTTCACCCCCCTCTCCCGATTTTGGCCATTTACATAGGTGGTAACCAAGGCACCTCGAGCAGCATGAAGCGCTGAACCCGCCAGCGCTTCGCCACTCCCCCGATTTTGGCCATTTACATAGGGGGTCACCAAGGGACCTCCTCGATCACCAAGCGCTGACAGGACCAGCGCTTCACCCCCCTCTCCCGATTTTGGCCATTTACATAGGTGGTAACCAAGGCACCTCGAGCAGCATGAAGCGCTGAACCCGCCAGCGCTTCGCCACTCCCCCGATTTTGGCCATTTACATAGGGGGTCACCAAGGGACCTCCTCGATCACCAAGCGCTGACAGGACCAGCGCTTCACCCCCCTCTCCCGATTTTGGCCATTTTCATAGGTGGTAACCAAGGCACCTCGAGCAGCACGAAGCGCTGAACCCGTCAGCGCTTCGCCACTCCCCCGATTTTGGCCATTTACATAGGGGGTCACCAAGGGACCTCCTCGATCACCAAGCGCTGACAGGACCAGCGCTTCACCCCCCTCTCCCGATTTTGGCCATTTTCATAGGTGGTAACCAAGGCACCTCGAGCAGCACGAAGCGCTGAACCCGTCAGCGCTTCGCCACTCCCCCGATTTTGGCCATTTACATAGGGGGTCACCAAGGCACCTCCTCGAGCAGCACCAAGCGCTGACAGGACCAGCGCTTCTCCCCCCCTCTCCCGATTTTGGCCATTTACATAGGGGGTCACCAAGGCACCTCCTCGAGCACCAAGCGCTGACATGATCAGCGCTTCACCCCCCTCTCCCGATTTTGGCCATTTTCATAGGTGGTAACCAAGGCACCTCGAGCAGCACGAAGCGCTGAACCCGTCAGCGCTTCGCCACTCCCCCGATTTTGGTCATTTACATAGGGGGTCACCAAGGCACCTCAGAGCACCAAGCGCTGACAGGACCAGGGCTTCACCCCAAAATTGCCCCCCCCTCCCGATTTTGGCCATTTTCATAGGGGGTAACCAAGCCACCTTGCGCACGATTACAGAAACTCAGTTTCAGAAAAAGGCCGTCCACAGAAATTCAAGGAGAGGTCGAGCCGAGGACATCCGAATAAGGTGAGCCCTCACTTCACTTATTCGGCAGCACACCTGGGTGTGTGTCTGGTTCTCCTGACTAACATTTTCAAGAATATGTCAGAGTATTGGA
>JAFEUB010000414.1:10000-22500 GCA_024529925.1 Ophthalmolycus amberensis
CGGTCTTGAGGCTCTGGCGCGGGCCAGAGATGGTGCGTGACTCCCCCTGGATCTCTGGTAGTCTGGGTCAGTACCAGGACCACGAAAAAAAAAAGTTAAAGTTGGAAAACACTTAGAAAAAAAACCAGAAAGTTGATTTCATCCAGGGTCTGTCTGTGGTGAATGAGTCCGGTCTTGAGGCTCTGGCGCGGGCCAGAGATGGTGCGTGACTCCCCCTGGATCTCTGGTAGTCTGGGTCAGTACCAGGACCACGAAAAAAAAAGTTAAAGTCGGAAAACACTTAGAAAAAAAACCAGAAAGTTGATTTCATCCAGGCTCTGTCTGTGGTGAATGAGTCCGGTCCTGAGGCTCTGGCGCGGGCCAGAGATGGTGCGTGACTCCCCCTGGATCTCTGGTAGTCTGGGTCAGTACCAGGACCACGAAAAAAAAAAGTTAAAGTCCCCCTGGACCTATGGTAGTCTGTGTCAGTACCAGGACCCTGAAAAAAAAAAGTTAAAGTCCCCCTGGACCTCTGGTAGTCTGTGTCAGTACCAGGACCCCGAAAAAAAAAAGTTAAAGTTGGAAAACACTTAGAAAAAAAACCAGAAAGTTGATTTCATCCAGGGTCTGTCTGTGGTGAATGAGTCCGGTCTTGAGGCTCTGGCGCGGGCCAGAGATGGTGCGTGACTCCCCCTGGATCTCTGGTAGTCTGGGTCAGTACCAGGACCACGAAAAAAAAAAGTTAAAGTTGGAAAACACTTAGAAAAAAAACCAGAAAGTTGATTTCATCCAGGCTCTGTCTGTGGTGAATGAGTCCGGTCTTGAGGCTCTGGCGCGGGCCAGAGATGGTGCGTGACTCCCCCTGGATCTCTGGTAGTCTGGGTCAGTACCAGGACCACGAAAAAAAAAAGTTAAAGTTGGAAAACACTTAGAAAAAAAACCAGAAAGTTGATTTCATCCAGGCTCTGTCTGTGGTGAATGAGTCCGGTCTTGAGGCTCTGGCGCGGGCCAGAGATGGTGCGTGACTCCCCCTGGATCTCTGGTAGTCTGGGTCAGTACCAGGACCACGAAAAAAAAAAGTTAAAGTCCCCCTGGACCTATGGTAGTCTGTGTCAGTACCAGGACCCTGAAAAAAAAAAGTTAAAGTCCCCCTGGACCTCTGGTAGTCTGTGTCAGTACCAGGACCCCGAAAAAAAGTTAAAGTTGGAAAACACTTAGAAAAAAAACCAGAAAGTTGATTTCATCCAGGGTCTGTCTGTGGTGAATGAGTCCGGTCTTGAGGCTCTGGCGCGGGCCAGAGATGGTGCGTGACTCCCCCTGGATCTCTGGTAGTCTGGGTCAGTACCAGGACCACGAAAAAAAAAAGTTAAAGTCCCCCTGGACCTATGGTAGTCTGGGTCAGTACCAGGACCCCGAAAAAAAAAGTTAAAGTCCCCCTGGATGTCTGGTAGTCTGGGACAGTACCAGGACCACGAAAAAAAAAAGTTAAAGTCCGAAAACACTTAGAAATAGATTGGAAAACTTGATTTCATCCAGGCTCTGTCTGTGGTGAATGAGGCCGGTGTTGAGGCTCTGGCGCGGGCCAGAGATGGTGCGTGACTCCCCCTGGATCTCTGGTAGTCTGGGACAGTACCAGGACCCCGAAAAAAAAAAGTTAAAGTTGGAAAACACTTAGAAAAAAAACGAGAACGTTGATTTCATCCAGGGTCTGTCTGTGGAGAATGAGTCCGGTTTTGGGGCTCTGGCTTGGGCCAGAGATGGTGCGTGACTCCCCCTGGATGTCTGGTAGTCTGGGACAGTACCAGGACCACGAAAAAAAAAAGTTAAAGTCCCCCTGGATGTCTGGTAGTCTGTGTCAGTACCAGGACCACGAAAAAAAAAGTTAAAGTCCCCCTGGATGTCTGGTAGTCTGTGTCAGTACCAGGACCACGAAAAAAAAAGTTAAAGTCCCCCTGGATGTCTGGTAGTCTGGGACAGTACCAGGACCCCGAAAAAAAAAAGTTAAAGTCCCCCTGGATGTCTGGTAGTCTGGGACAGTACCAGGACCACGAAAAAAAAAAGTTAAAGTCCCCCTGGATGTCTGGTAGTCTGTGTCAGTACCAGGACCACGAAAAAAAAAGTTAAAGTCCCCCTGGATGTCTGGTAGTCTGGGACAGTACCAGGACCCCGAAAAAAAAAAGTTAAAGTCCCCCTGGATGTCTGGTAGTCTGGGACAGTACCAGGACCCCGAAAAAAAAAAGTTAAAGTCCCCCTGGATGTCTGGTAGTCTGGGACAGTACCAGGACCCCGAAAAAAAAAAGTTAAAGTCCCCCTGGATGTCTGGTAGTCTGGGACAGTACCAGGACCCCGAAAAAAAAAAGTTAAAGTCCCCCTGGATGTCTGGTAGTCTGTGTCAGTACCAGGACCACGAAAAAAAAAGTTAAAGTCCCCCTGGATGTCTGGTAGTCTGGGACAGTACCAGGACCCCGAAAAAAAAAAGTTAAAGTCCCCCTGGATGTCTGGTAGTCTGGGACAGTACCAGGACCACGAAAGCGCTGAAGCTGTCAGCGCTTCGCCACTCCCCCGATTTTGACCATTTACATAGGGGGTCACCAAGGCACCTCGAGCAGCACGAAGCGCTGAAGCTGTCAGCGCTTCGCCACTCCCCCGATTTTGACCATTTACATAGGGGGTAACCAAGGCACCTCGAGCAGCACGAAGCGCTGAAGCTGTCAGCGCTTCGCCACTCCCCCGATTTTGACCATTTACATAGGGGGTAACCAAGGCACCTCGAGCAGCACGAAGCGCTGAAGCTGTCAGCGCTTCGCCACTCCCCCGATTTTGACCATTTACATAGGGGGTCACCAAGGCACCTCGAGCAGCACGAAGCGCTGAAGCTGTCAGCGCTTCGCCACTCCCCCGATTTTGACCATTTACATAGGGGGTAACCAAGGCACCTCGAGCAGCACGAAGCGCTGAAGCTGTCAGCGCTTCGCCACTCCCCCGATTTTGACCATTTACATAGGGGGTAACCAAGGCACCTCGAGCAGCACGAAGCGCTGAAGCTGTCAGCGCTTCGCCACTCCCCCGATTTTGACCATTTACATAGGGGGTCACCAAGGCACCTCGAGCAGCACGAAGCGCTGAAGCTGTCAGCGCTTCGCCACTCCCCCGATTTTGACCATTTACATAGGGGGTAACCAAGGCACCTCGAGCAGCACGAAGCGCTGAAGCTGTCAGCGCTTCGCCACTCCCCCGATTTTGACCATTTACATAGGGGGTAACCAAGGCACCTCGAGCAGCACGAAGCGCTGAAGCTGTCAGCGCTTCGCCACTCCCCCGATTTTGACCATTTACATAGGGGGTCACCAAGGCACCTCGAGCAGCACGAAGCGCTGAAGCTGTCAGCGCTTCGCCACTCCCCCGATTTTGACCATTTACATAGGGGGTAACCAAGGCACCTCGAGCAGCACGAAGCGCTGAAGCTGTCAGCGCTTCGCCACTCCCCCGATTTTGACCATTTACATAGGGGGTCACCAAGGCACCTCGAGCAGCACGAAGCGCTGAAGCTGTCAGCGCTTCGCCACTCCCCCGATTTTGACCATTTACATAGGGGGTAACCAAGGCACCTCGAGCAGCACGAAGCGCTGAAGCTGTCAGCGCTTCGCCACTCCCCCGATTTTGACCATTTACATAGGGGGTAACCAAGGCACCTCGAGCAGCACGAAGCGCTGAAGCTGTCAGCGCTTCGCCACTCCCCCGATTTTGACCATTTACATAGGGGGTCACCAAGGCACCTCGAGCAGCAGCAAGCGCTGACAGGACCAGCGCTTCACGCTATGAAAATGCAGTTGTAATACCAGAACCCCGAAAATGAAAAGTTAAAGTTGGACTCCCAGAACCACGAAAAGAAAAGTTAAAGTTGGAAAATACTTAGAAAAATAACGATATAAAATGAAGTTGTAATACCAGAACCCCAAAACCAAATTTGGACTACCAGAACCATGAAACCAGATTTGGAATACCAGAACCACGAAACTCTGGGGGCGCTGACGGAGGGTTTTAACCCAGGGAGGGGGCTTAAGTTTCGGGGCCCGGGACCTCGTGGTGCACGGGGTTAGAGGGGTATGTTGCGGAGGTGTCTCTGCGGGGTTTTGGTGCATGGTGGGCGGGTGTGGAAGAGTGTTGAGGGGGGGGGGTGTGTGTGAGGTATTTTCAGCCTGCTTTAGGCCCAGATGTTGGGGGGAGATGCAGGGTGGTGCAGGGTGGTGCAGGCTGGTCCAGGGAGGCGGTCTGGAGGTCCTTTACCCAGGAATGAAGCCTCTTTCCTGGGGTAACACGTTTTTGGTGTTATTACCCCTTTACGACCTGTTTTTCAGCCTGCTTTAAGCCCACATATTGGGGGGATAGGCAGGGTGGTCCAGGGTGGTCCAGGGAGGCGTTGTGGCTGTCCTTTACCCAGGAATGAAGCCTCTTTCCTGGGGTAACACGTTTTTGGTGTTATTACCCCTTTACGACCTGTTTTCCAGCCTGCTTTAAGCCCACATCGTGGGGGGAGATGCAGGAGTGTGCAGGGTGGTCCAGGGAGGCGGTCTGGAGGTCCTTTACCCAGGAATGAAGCCTCTTTCCTGGGGTAACACGTTTTTGGTGTTATTACCCCTTTACGACCTGTTTTCCAGCCTGCTTTAAGCCCACATCGTGGGGGGAGATGCAGGAGTGTGCAGGGTGGTCCAGGGAGGCGGTCTGGAGGTCCTTTACCCAGGAATGAAGCCTCTTTCCTGGGGTAACACGTTTTTGGTGTTATCACCCCTTTACGACCTGTTTTTCAGCCTGCTTTAAGCCCACATCTTGGGGGGAGATGCAGGAGGGTGCAGGCTGGTCCAGGGAGGCGGTCTGGAGGTCCTTTACCCAGGAATGAAGCCTCTTTCCTGGGGTAACACGTTTTTGGTGTTATTACCCCTTTATTACCTGATTTTCAGCCTGCTTTAAGCCCACATATTGGGGTGAGAAGCAGGGTGGTCCAGGGTGGTCCAGGGAGGCGTTGTGGATGTCCTTTACCCAGGAATGAAGCCTCTTTCGTGGGGTAACATGCACTTGAAGTGGATGTAATGAGATGCAAATGATATGTGTATTTGTTACTTTAGCCTCTGTGGAGGTATTTCTCTGGGTTTTTCTTACTTTTCCTGGCTGCTTTAAGTGCATACACTGCGGGTAGGTGCAGGGTGGTCCAGGCTGGTCCAGGGAGGTGTTCTGGAGGTAATTTACCCAGGAATGAAGCCTCTTTCATGGGGTACCATGTTCTGGGTGTCATTACCTGTTTTTCAGCCTGCTTTAAGCCCACATCTTGGGGGGAGATGAGCTGCAGGAGGGTGCAGAGTGTTCCAGGGAGGCATGCTGGAGGTAATTTACCCAGGAATGAAGCCTCTTTCCTGGGGTAACATGTTCTGGGTGTTACTACCTCAATATCACTTGCTTTTCAGCCTGTTTTAAGCCCACATCTTGGGGGGAGATGAGCTGCAGGAGGGTGCAGAGTGTTCCAGGGAGGCGGTCTGGAGGTATTTTACCCAGGAATGAAGCCTCTTTCCTGGGGTAACATGTTCTGGGTGTTATTACCTGTTTTTCAGCCTGCTTTAAGCCCACATCTTGGGGGGAGATGAGCTGCAGGAGGGTGCAGGCTGGTCCAGGGAGGCGTTCTGGAGGTAATTTACCCAGGAATGAAGCCTCTTTCATGGGGTACCATGTTCTGGGTGTCATTACCTGTTTTTCAGCCTGCTTTAAGCCCACATCTTGGGGGGAGATGAGCTGCAGGAGGGTGCAGAGTGTTCCAGGGAGGCATGCTGGAGGTAATTTACCCAGGAATGAAGCCTCTTTCCTGGGGTAACATGTTCTGGGTGTTACTACCTGTTTTTCAGCCTGCTTTAAGCCCACATCTTGTGGGGAGATGAGCTGCAGGAGGGTGCAGAGTGTTCCAGGGAGGCATGCTGGAGGTAATTTACCCAGGAATGAAGCCTCTTTCCTGGGGTAACATGTTCTGGGTGTTACTACCTGTTTTTCAGCCTGCTTTAAGCCCACATCTTGGGGGGAGATGAGCTGCAGGAGGGTGCAGGCTGGTCCAGGGAGGCATGCTGGAGGTAATTTACCCAGGAATGAAGCCTCTTCCGTGGGGTACCATGTTCTGGGTGTCATTACCTGTTTTTCAGCCTGTTTTAAGCCCACATCTTGGGGGGAGATGAGCTGCAGGAGGGTGCAGGCTGGTCCAGGGAGGCATGCTGGAGGTAATTTACCCAGGAATGAAGCCTCTTCCGTGGGGTACCATGTTCTGGGTGTCATTACCTGTTTTTCAGCCTGTTTTAAGCCCACATCTTGGGGGGAGATGAGCTGCAGGAGGGTGCAGGCTGGTCCAGGGAGGCATGCTGGAGGTAATTTACCCAGGAATGAAGCCTCTTCCGTGGGGTACCATGTTCTGGGTGTCATTACCTGTTTTTCAGCCTGTTTTAAGCCCACATCTTGGGGGGAGATGAGCTGCAGGAGGGTGCAGGCTGGTCCAGGGAGGCATGCTGGAGGTAATTTACCCAGGAATGAAGCCTCTTCCGTGGGGTACCATGTTCTGGGTGTCATTACCTGTTTTTCAGCCTGTTTTAAGCCCACATCTTGGGGGGAGATGAGCTGCAGGAGGGTGCAGGCTGGTCCAGGGAGGCATGCTGGAGGTAATTTACCCAGGAATGAAGCCTCTTCCGTGGGGTACCATGTTCTGGGTGTCATTACCTGTTTTTCAGCCTGTTTTAAGCCCACATCTTGGGGGGAGATGAGCTGCAGGAGGGTGCAGGCTGGTCCAGGGAGGCATGCTGGAGGTAATTTACCCAGGAATGAAGCCTCTTCCGTGGGGTACCATGTTCTGGGTGTCATTACCTGTTTTTCAGCCTGTTTTAAGCCCACATCTTGGGGGGAGATGAGCTGCAGGAGGGTGCAGGCTGGTCCAGGGAGGCATGCTGGAGGTAATTTACCCAGGAATGAAGCCTCTTTCCTGGGGTAACATGTTCTGGGTGTCATTACCTGTTTTTCAGCCTGTTTTAAGCCCACATCTTGTGGGGAGATGCAGGGTGGTCCAGGGTGCTCCAGGGAGGCGGTCTGGAGGTAATTTACCCAGGAATGAAGCCTCTTTCCTGGGGTAACATGTTCTGGGTGGTATTACCCCTTTTTACCTGCTTTTCAGCTGCTTTAAGTGCATACACTGAGGGTAGGTGCAGGGAGGTGTTGTGCAGGTACTTTGCCCAGGAAAGGTGCCCCTTGTCTGGGTAACATGTACTAACCCTATGGCTTACGGCCATACCTCTCTGATGCGCCCGATCTCGTCTGATCTCGGAAGCTAAGCACAGCCGGGCCTGGTTAGTACTTGAATGGGAGACTGCCTGGGAATACCAGGTGCTGTAAGTTTTGGCTTACAGGCAGCGATGTTTCATGGAAGTGTCTCATCCGCTCCAAGGAGACTGTAAATCGGATTGACATGTGTCACTTTGGCCTGTTGATGGATAGAGTCCCAGAAAAATGAAGTTAAAGTTGCAAAATACTTAGAAAAATAACACCAGAGACTTGAGTTCATCCAGGCTCTGTCTGTGGTGTGAATCAGGCCGCTTTGGGGGCTCTGGCTCGGGCCAGAGACTCCCCCTGGATCTCTGGTAGTCTGTGGCAGTACCAGGACCAGGAAAAACAAAGTTAAAGTTGGAAAACACTTAGAAAAATAACGCTATGCAAATCCAGTTGCACTCCCAGAACCACGAATCGAGGGTGCACACGCGGACTTTGACCCCGTCCAACTTCGGCTGTGGGTGTCTGTTTATTTGTCTGGTAATTTCTATGGTTAGCCCAGGTCGAGGCCGACAGATGGAGGGGCTTGTCCCGTCTGTGCGTTCTATTTCCGGGGAGATGTGGCCCCCGGAAAACCCCTCCAAACCCGGAAATGCAGGCCCTTGGACTCCCAGATCCGGGAAAGTTAAGTTGTAAAATACGGATGAAATAACCATCCAAAAATGAAGTTGTACCACCAGAACCACCATGAAGATGTGGACTACCAGAAGCACCGAAAGAAGTAAGTGAAAGTTGTAAAATACTTCGAAAAATAGCGCTATGAAAATATCGACAACCACGAGCCTCAAACGGCAGAGTATCGAGGGTGCACACGCCGACTTTGAAGGCGTATAACTTCGGCTGTGGGGCTCGCTTTATTTGTCTGACAATTTATCCAGTGAGAGCACGTCAAGGCTGACAATTCGGCGTGGTGGTCCCGTCTGTGCGTTATTTTTCCGGGGAGATGTGGCCCCGTAAAACCCCGACATCCCGGCCCTTTGCCGACCTCGTGAGGCCGAACGCAGGCTCGCATCTCCGATCAACCTGGACGTGCGTGTAGAGGGCGATGAGACCTACAATTCGGCGTGACGGGCGAGGCTGTGCGTGCTTGTTTCGCGGAGATAGCGCGTGTGGGAATACCAGATCCCCAAAAAAAAAAAGTCAGAGTGTCGCGACGGAGGGGCTTCCTGCGCTTCGCCACTCCCCCGATTTTGGCCATTTACATAGGGGGTCACCAAGGCACCTCGAGCAGCAGCTAGCGCTGAAGCTGTCAGCGCTTCGCCACTCCCCCGATTTTGACCATTTACATAGGTGGTCACCAAGCCACCTCGAGCAGCAGCTAGCGCTGAAGCTGTCAGCGCTTCACCACTCCCCCGATTTTGACCATTTACATAGGTGGTCACCAAGCCACCTCGAGCAGCAGCTAGCGCTGAAGCTGTCAGCGCTTCGCCACTCCCCCGATTTTGACCATTTACATAGGTGGTCACCAAGCCACCTCGAGCAGCAGCTAGCGCTGAAGCTGTCAGCGCTTCGCCACTCCCCCGATTTTGACCATTTACATAGGTGGTCACCAAGCCACCTCGAGCAGCAGCTAGCGCTGAAGCTGTCAGCGCTTCGCCACTCCCCCGATTTTGGCCATTTACATAGGGGGTCACCAAGCCACCTCAGAGCACCAAGCGCTGACAGGATCAGGGCTTCACCCAAAAATTGCCCCCCCCTCCCGATTTTGGCCATTTACATAGGGGGTAACCAAGCCACCTTGCGCACGATTACAGAAACCCAGTTTTTAAAAAAATTAGCAAAATCCTATCACCGTGAAAATTCATGGGGGTCTAAGGACGCTATACATGGGTTCAAAAAGTGTCATTTCGGCCTCTTTAAGCTGGAGCTTCGCTTGAGGGCAGCGATGCTTCATGGAAGTCCCGGGTCCGCCTCAAGGAGGCTCTAAATCGGATTGACAAGTGTCATGTTGGCCTCTTCAAGCTGGAGCTTCGCTTGAGGGCAGCGATGCTTCATGGAAGTCCCGGGTCCGCCTCAAGGAGGCTCAAAATCGGATTGACAAGTGTCATGTTGGCCTCTTCAAGCTGGAGCTTCGCTTGAGGGCAGCGTTGCTTCATGGAGGTCCCTCATCCGCTCCAGGGGTGCTCAAAATCGGATTGACAGGTGCCATTTTGGCCTGTTTAAGCCGGTTCTTCGCTTGAGGGCAGCGTTGCTTCATGGAGGTCCCTCATCCGCTCCAGGGGTGCTCAAAATCGGATTGACAGGTGCCATTTTGGCCTGTTTAAGCCGGTTCTTCGCTTGAGGGCAGCGTTGCTTCATGGAGGTCCCTCATCCGCTCCAGGGGTGCTCAAAATCGGATTGACAGGTGCCATTTTGGCCTGTTTAAGCCGGTTCTTCGCTTGAGGGCAGCGTTGCTTCATGGAGGTCCCTCATCCGCTCCAGGGATGCTCAAAATCGGATTGACATGTGTCATTTTGGGCTGTTTAAGCTGGAGCTTTGCTTGAGGGCAGCGTACACTTCATGGAGGTCCCTCATCCGCTCCAGGGGTGCTCAAAATCGGATTGACATGTGTCATTTTGGGCTGTTTAAGCTGGAGCTTTGCTTGAGGGCAGCGACACTTCATGGAGGTCCCTCATCCGCTCCAGGGGTGCTCAAAATCGGATTGACATGTGTCATTTTGGGCTGTTTAAGCTGGAGCTTTGCTTGAGGGCAGCGACACTTCATGGAGGTCCCTCATCCGCTCCAGGGGTGCTCAAAATCGGATTGACATGTGTCATTTTGGGCTGTTTAAGCTGGAGCTTTGCTTGAGGGCAGCGACACTTCATGGAGGTCCCTCATCCGCTCCAGGGGTGCTCAAAATCGGATTGACATGTGTCATTTTGGGCTGTTTAAGCTGGAGCTTTGCTTGAGGGCAGCGACACTTCATGGAGGTCCCTCATCCGCTCCAGGGGTGCTCAAAATCGGATTGACATGTGTCATTTTGGGCTGTTTAAGCTGGAGCTTTGCTTGAGGGCAGCGACACTTCATGGAGGTCCCTCATCCGTTCCAGGGATGCTCAAAATCGGATTGACAGGTGTCATTTTGGGCTGTTTAAGCTGGAGCTTTGCTTGAGGGCAGCGACACTTCATGGAGGTCCCTCATCCGCTCCAGGGGTGCTCAAAATCGGATTGACATGTGTCATTTTGGGCTGTTTAAGCTGGAGCTTTGCTTGAGGGCAGCGACACTTCATGGAGGTCCCTCATCCGCTCCAGGGGTGCTCAAAATCGGATTGACAGGTGCCATTTTGGCCTGTTTAAGCCGGTTCTTCGCTTGAGGGCAGCGTTGCTTCATGGAGGTCCCGGGTCCGCCTCAAGGAGGCTCAAAATCGGATTGACAAGTGTCATGTTGGCCTCTTTAAGCTGGAGCTTCGCTTGAGGGCAGCGTTGCTTCATGGAGGTCCCTCATCCGCTCCAGGGGTGCTCAAAATCGGATTGACATGTGTCATTTTGGGCTGTTTAAGCTGGAGCTTTGCTTGAGGGCAGCGACACTTCATGGAGGTCCCTCATCCGTTCCAGGGATGCTCAAAATCGGATTGACAGGTGTCATTTTGGGCTGTTTAAGCTGGAGCTTTGCTTGAGGGCAGCGACACTTCATGGAGGTCCCTCATCCGTTCCAGGGATGCTCAAAATCGGATTGACAAGTGTCATGTTGGCCTCTTTAAGCTGGAGCTTTGCTTGAGGGCAGCGATGCTTCATGGAGGTCCCGGGTCCGCCTCAAGGAGGCTCAAAATCGGATTGACAAGTGTCATGTTGGCCTCTTTAAGCTGGAGCTTTGCTTGAGGGCAGCGAGACTTCATGGAGGTCCCGGGTCCGCCTCAAGGAGGCTCTAAATCGGATTGACAAGTGTCATGTTGGCCTCTTTAAGCTGGAGCTTCGCTTGAGGGCAGCGAGACTTCATGGAGGTCCCGGGTCCGCCTCAAGGAGGCTCTTAATCGGATTGACAAGTGTCATGTTGGCCTCTTTAAGCTGGAGCTTCGCTTGAGGGCAGCGAGACTTCATGGAGGTCCCGGGTCCGCCTCAAGGAGGCTCTAAATCGGATTGACAAGTGTCATGTTGGCCTCTTTAAGCTGGAGCTTTGCTTGAGGGCAGCGATGCTTCATGGAGGTCCCGGGTCCGCCTCAAGGAGGCTCTAAATCGGATTGACAAGTGTCATGTTGGCCTCTTTAAGCTGGAGCTTTGCTTGAGGGCAGCGATGCTTCATGGAAGTCCCTCATCCGCTCCAGGGATGCTCAAAATCGGATTGACAGTTGTCATTTTGGGCTGTTTAAGCTGGAGCTTCGCTTAAGGGCAGCGTTGCTTCATGGAGGTCCCTCATCCGCTCCAAGGATGCTCAAAATCGGATTGACAGGTGCCATTTTGGCCTGTTAACGCCTGGATAGTGGGACTACCAAAACCTCGAAAATCCTCTTGTGAAAACAACAGAGTATTGCCACGCAGAAGGTTCAGCGCTTCGCCACTCCCCCGATTTTGGCCATTTACATAGGGGGTCACCAAGGCACCTCCTCGAGCACCAAGCGCTGACAGGACCAGCGCTTCACCCCCCTCTCCCGATTTTGGCCATTTTCATAGGTGGTAACCAAGGCACCTCGAGCAGCACGAAGCGCTGAACCCGTCAGCGCTTCGCCACTCCCCCGATTTTGGTCATTTACATAGGGGGTCACCAAGGGACCTCCTCGATCACCAAGCGCTGACAGGACCAGCGCTTCACCCCCCTCTCCCGATTTTGGCCATTTACATAGGTGGTAACCAAGGCACCTCGAGCAGCATGAAGCGCTGAACCCGCCAGCGCTTCGCCACTCCCCCGATTTTGGCCATTTACATAGGGGGTCACCAAGGGACCTCCTCGATCACCAAGCGCTGACAGGACCAGCGCTTCACCCCCCTCTCCCGATTTTGGCCATTTACATAGGTGGTAACCAAGGCACCTCGAGCAGCATGAAGCGCTGAACCCGCCAGCGCTTCGCCACTCCCCCGATTTTGGCCATTTACATAGGGGGTCACCAAGGGACCTCCTCGATCACCAAGCGCTGACAGGACCAGCGCTTCACCCCCCTCTCCCGATTTTGGCCATTTTCATAGGTGGTAACCAAGGCACCTCGAGCAGCACGAAGCGCTGAACCCGTCAGCGCTTCGCCACTCCCCCGATTTTGGCCATTTACA
>JAFEUB010000414.1:32500-42387 GCA_024529925.1 Ophthalmolycus amberensis
TATGGTAGTCTGTGTCAGTACCAGGACCCTGAAAAAAAAAAGTTAAAGTCCCCCTGGACCTCTGGTAGTCTGTGTCAGTACCAGGACCCCGAAAAAAAAAAGTTAAAGTTGGAAAACACTTAGAAAAAAAACCAGAAAGTTGATTTCATCCAGGGTCTGTCTGTGGTGAATGAGTCCGGTCTTGAGGCTCTGGCGCGGGCCAGAGATGGTGCGTGACTCCCCCTGGATCTCTGGTAGTCTGGGTCAGTACCAGGACCACGAAAAAAAAAAGTTAAAGTTGGAAAACACTTAGAAAAAAAACCAGAAAGTTGATTTCATCCAGGCTCTGTCTGTGGTGAATGAGTCCGGTCTTGAGGCTCTGGCGCGGGCCAGAGATGGTGCGTGACTCCCCCTGGATCTCTGGTAGTCTGGGTCAGTACCAGGACCACGAAAAAAAAAAGTTAAAGTTGGAAAACACTTAGAAAAAAAACCAGAAAGTTGATTTCATCCAGGCTCTGTCTGTGGTGAATGAGTCCGGTCTTGAGGCTCTGGCGCGGGCCAGAGATGGTGCGTGACTCCCCCTGGATCTCTGGTAGTCTGGGTCAGTACCAGGACCACGAAAAAAAAAAGTTAAAGTCCCCCTGGACCTATGGTAGTCTGTGTCAGTACCAGGACCCTGAAAAAAAAAAGTTAAAGTCCCCCTGGACCTCTGGTAGTCTGTGTCAGTACCAGGACCCCGAAAAAAAGTTAAAGTTGGAAAACACTTAGAAAAAAAACCAGAAAGTTGATTTCATCCAGGGTCTGTCTGTGGTGAATGAGTCCGGTCTTGAGGCTCTGGCGCGGGCCAGAGATGGTGCGTGACTCCCCCTGGATCTCTGGTAGTCTGGGTCAGTACCAGGACCACGAAAAAAAAAAGTTAAAGTCCCCCTGGACCTATGGTAGTCTGGGTCAGTACCAGGACCACGAAAAAAAAAAGTTAAAGTCCCCCTGGACCTCTGGTAGTCTGTGTCAGTACCAGGACCCCGAAAAAAAAAGTTAAAGTTGGAAAACACTTAGAAAAAAAACCAGAAAGTTGATTTCATCCAGGCTCTGTCTGTGGTGAATGAGTCCGATTCTAAGGCTCCTTCGGCGGATGAGTTTGCAGCAAACAACCGCTGTCTCCACCCTGGAGCTCGGTCGCCCTCCTGTGGACATATATGTGTATTGCAGGACCAAACAATACTTAGAAAAAAACCCAGAAAGTTGATTTCATCCAGGCTCTGTCTGTGGTGAATTAGTCCGGTTTTGGGTCTCTGGCGCGGGCCAGAGATGGTGCATGACTCCCCCTGGATCTCTGGTAGTCTGTGTCAGTACCAGGACCCCGAAAAAAAAAAGTTAAAGTCGGAAAACACTTAGAAAAAAAACCAGAAAGTTGATTTCATCCAGGCTCTGTCTGTGGTGAATGAGTCCGGTTTTGGGTCTCTGGCGCGGGCCAGAGATGGTGCATGACTCCCCCTGGATCTCTGGTAGTCTGTGTCAGTACCAGGACCCCGAAAAAAAAAAGTTAAAGTCGGAAAACACTTAGAAAAAAAACCAGAAAGTTGATTTCATCCAGGGTCTGTCTGTGGTGAATGAGTCCGGTTTTGGGGCTCTGGCTCGGGCCAGAGATGGTGCGTGACTCCCCCTGGATCTCTGGTAGTCTGGGTCAGTACCAGGACCACGAAAAAAAAAAGTTAAAGTCCCCCTGGAGCTCTGGTAGTCTGGGTCAGTACCAGGACCCCGAAAAAAAAAAGTTAAAGTCCCCCTGGATGTCTGGTAGTCTGGGACAGTACCAGGACCACGAAAAAAAAAAGTTAAAGTCCGAAAACACTTAGAAATAGATTGGAAAACTTGATTTCATCCAGGCTCTGTCTGTGGTGAATGAGGCCGGTGTTGAGGCTCTGGCGCGGGCCAGAGATGGTGCGTGACTCCCCCTGGATCTCTGGTAGTCTGGGACAGTACCAGGACCCCGAAAAAAAAAAGTTAAAGTTGGAAAACACTTAGAAAAAAAACGAGAACGTTGATTTCATCCAGGGTCTGTCTGTGGAGAATGAGTCCGGTTTTGGGGCTCTGGCTTGGGCCAGAGATGGTGCGTGACTCCCCCTGGATGTCTGGTAGTCTGGGACAGTACCAGGACCACGAAAAAAAAAAGTTAAAGTTGGAAAACACTTAGAAAAAAAACCAGAAAGTTGATTTCATCCAGGGTCTGTCTGTGGTGAATGAGTCCGGTCTTGAGGCTCTGGCGCGGGCCAGAGATGGTGCGTGACTCCCCCTGGATCTCTGGTAGTCTGGGTCAGTACCAGGACCACGAAAAAAAAAAGTTAAAGTTGGAAAACACTTAGAAAAAAAACCAGAAAGTTGATTTCATCCAGGGTCTGTCTGTGGTGAATGAGTCCGGTCTTGAGGCTCTGGCGCGGGCCAGAGATGGTGCGTGACTCCCCCTGGATCTCTGGTAGTCTGGGTCAGTACCAGGACCACGAAAAAAAAAGTTAAAGTTGGAAAACACTTAGAAAAAAAACCAGAAAGTTGATTTCATCCAGGGTCTGTCTGTGGTGAATGAGTCCGGTCTTGAGGCTCTGGCGCGGGCCAGAGATGGTGCGTGACTCCCCCTGGATCTCTGGTAGTCTGGGTCAGTACCAGGACCACGAAAAAAAAAGTTAAAGTCGGAAAACACTTAGAAAAAAAACCAGAAAGTTGATTTCATCCAGGCTCTGTCTGTGGTGAATGAGTCCGGTCCTGAGGCTCTGGCGCGGGCCAGAGATGGTGCGTGACTCCCCCTGGATCTCTGGTAGTCTGGGTCAGTACCAGGACCACGAAAAAAAAAAGTTAAAGTCCCCCTGGACCTATGGTAGTCTGTGTCAGTACCAGGACCCTGAAAAAAAAAAGTTAAAGTCCCCCTGGACCTCTGGTAGTCTGTGTCAGTACCAGGACCCCGAAAAAAAAAAGTTAAAGTTGGAAAACACTTAGAAAAAAAACCAGAAAGTTGATTTCATCCAGGGTCTGTCTGTGGTGAATGAGTCCGGTCTTGAGGCTCTGGCGCGGGCCAGAGATGGTGCGTGACTCCCCCTGGATCTCTGGTAGTCTGGGTCAGTACCAGGACCACGAAAAAAAAAAGTTAAAGTTGGAAAACACTTAGAAAAAAAACCAGAAAGTTGATTTCATCCAGGCTCTGTCTGTGGTGAATGAGTCCGGTCTTGAGGCTCTGGCGCGGGCCAGAGATGGTGCGTGACTCCCCCTGGATCTCTGGTAGTCTGGGTCAGTACCAGGACCACGAAAAAAAAAAGTTAAAGTTGGAAAACACTTAGAAAAAAAACCAGAAAGTTGATTTCATCCAGGCTCTGTCTGTGGTGAATGAGTCCGGTCTTGAGGCTCTGGCGCGGGCCAGAGATGGTGCGTGACTCCCCCTGGATCTCTGGTAGTCTGGGTCAGTACCAGGACCACGAAAAAAAAAAGTTAAAGTCCCCCTGGACCTATGGTAGTCTGTGTCAGTACCAGGACCCTGAAAAAAAAAAGTTAAAGTCCCCCTGGACCTCTGGTAGTCTGTGTCAGTACCAGGACCCCGAAAAAAAGTTAAAGTTGGAAAACACTTAGAAAAAAAACCAGAAAGTTGATTTCATCCAGGGTCTGTCTGTGGTGAATGAGTCCGGTCTTGAGGCTCTGGCGCGGGCCAGAGATGGTGCGTGACTCCCCCTGGATCTCTGGTAGTCTGGGTCAGTACCAGGACCACGAAAAAAAAAAGTTAAAGTCCCCCTGGACCTATGGTAGTCTGGGTCAGTACCAGGACCACGAAAAAAAAAAGTTAAAGTCCCCCTGGACCTCTGGTAGTCTGTGTCAGTACCAGGACCCCGAAAAAAAAAGTTAAAGTTGGAAAACACTTAGAAAAAAAACCAGAAAGTTGATTTCATCCAGGCTCTGTCTGTGGTGAATGAGTCCGATTCTAAGGCTCCTTCGGCGGATGAGTTTGCAGCAAACAACCGCTGTCTCCACCCTGGAGCTCGGTCGCCCTCCTGTGGACATATATGTGTATTGCAGGACCAAACAATACTTAGAAAAAAACCCAGAAAGTTGATTTCATCCAGGCTCTGTCTGTGGTGAATTAGTCCGGTTTTGGGTCTCTGGCGCGGGCCAGAGATGGTGCATGACTCCCCCTGGATCTCTGGTAGTCTGTGTCAGTACCAGGACCCCGAAAAAAAAAAGTTAAAGTCGGAAAACACTTAGAAAAAAAACCAGAAAGTTGATTTCATCCAGGCTCTGTCTGTGGTGAATGAGTCCGGTTTTGGGTCTCTGGCGCGGGCCAGAGATGGTGCATGACTCCCCCTGGATCTCTGGTAGTCTGTGTCAGTACCAGGACCCCGAAAAAAAAAAGTTAAAGTCGGAAAACACTTAGAAAAAAAACCAGAAAGTTGATTTCATCCAGGGTCTGTCTGTGGTGAATGAGTCCGGTTTTGGGGCTCTGGCTCGGGCCAGAGATGGTGCGTGACTCCCCCTGGATCTCTGGTAGTCTGGGTCAGTACCAGGACCACGAAAAAAAAAAGTTAAAGTCCCCCTGGAGCTCTGGTAGTCTGGGTCAGTACCAGGACCCCGAAAAAAAAAAGTTAAAGTCCCCCTGGATGTCTGGTAGTCTGGGACAGTACCAGGACCACGAAAAAAAAAAGTTAAAGTCCGAAAACACTTAGAAATAGATTGGAAAACTTGATTTCATCCAGGCTCTGTCTGTGGTGAATGAGGCCGGTGTTGAGGCTCTGGCGCGGGCCAGAGATGGTGCGTGACTCCCCCTGGATCTCTGGTAGTCTGGGACAGTACCAGGACCCCGAAAAAAAAAAGTTAAAGTTGGAAAACACTTAGAAAAAAAACGAGAACGTTGATTTCATCCAGGGTCTGTCTGTGGAGAATGAGTCCGGTTTTGGGGCTCTGGCTTGGGCCAGAGATGGTGCGTGACTCCCCCTGGATGTCTGGTAGTCTGGGACAGTACCAGGACCACGAAAAAAAAAAGTTAAAGTCCCCCTGGATGTCTGGTAGTCTGTGTCAGTACCAGGACCACGAAAAAAAAAGTTAAAGTCCCCCTGGATGTCTGGTAGTCTGTGTCAGTACCAGGACCACGAAAAAAAAAGTTAAAGTCCCCCTGGATGTCTGGTAGTCTGGGACAGTACCAGGACCCCGAAAAAAAAAAGTTAAAGTCCCCCTGGATGTCTGGTAGTCTGGGACAGTACCAGGACCACGAAAAAAAAAAGTTAAAGTCCCCCTGGATGTCTGGTAGTCTGTGTCAGTACCAGGACCACGAAAAAAAAAGTTAAAGTCCCCCTGGATGTCTGGTAGTCTGGGACAGTACCAGGACCCCGAAAAAAAAAAGTTAAAGTCCCCCTGGATGTCTGGTAGTCTGGGACAGTACCAGGACCCCGAAAAAAAAAAGTTAAAGTCCCCCTGGATGTCTGGTAGTCTGGGACAGTACCAGGACCCCGAAAAAAAAAAGTTAAAGTCCCCCTGGATGTCTGGTAGTCTGGGACAGTACCAGGACCCCGAAAAAAAAAAGTTAAAGTCCCCCTGGATGTCTGGTAGTCTGTGTCAGTACCAGGACCACGAAAAAAAAAGTTAAAGTCCCCCTGGATGTCTGGTAGTCTGGGACAGTACCAGGACCCCGAAAAAAAAAAGTTAAAGTCCCCCTGGATGTCTGGTAGTCTGGGACAGTACCAGGACCACGAAAGCGCTGAAGCTGTCAGCGCTTCGCCACTCCCCCGATTTTGACCATTTACATAGGGGGTCACCAAGGCACCTCGAGCAGCACGAAGCGCTGAAGCTGTCAGCGCTTCGCCACTCCCCCGATTTTGACCATTTACATAGGGGGTAACCAAGGCACCTCGAGCAGCACGAAGCGCTGAAGCTGTCAGCGCTTCGCCACTCCCCCGATTTTGACCATTTACATAGGGGGTAACCAAGGCACCTCGAGCAGCACGAAGCGCTGAAGCTGTCAGCGCTTCGCCACTCCCCCGATTTTGACCATTTACATAGGGGGTCACCAAGGCACCTCGAGCAGCACGAAGCGCTGAAGCTGTCAGCGCTTCGCCACTCCCCCGATTTTGACCATTTACATAGGGGGTAACCAAGGCACCTCGAGCAGCACGAAGCGCTGAAGCTGTCAGCGCTTCGCCACTCCCCCGATTTTGACCATTTACATAGGGGGTAACCAAGGCACCTCGAGCAGCACGAAGCGCTGAAGCTGTCAGCGCTTCGCCACTCCCCCGATTTTGACCATTTACATAGGGGGTCACCAAGGCACCTCGAGCAGCACGAAGCGCTGAAGCTGTCAGCGCTTCGCCACTCCCCCGATTTTGACCATTTACATAGGGGGTAACCAAGGCACCTCGAGCAGCACGAAGCGCTGAAGCTGTCAGCGCTTCGCCACTCCCCCGATTTTGACCATTTACATAGGGGGTAACCAAGGCACCTCGAGCAGCACGAAGCGCTGAAGCTGTCAGCGCTTCGCCACTCCCCCGATTTTGACCATTTACATAGGGGGTCACCAAGGCACCTCGAGCAGCACGAAGCGCTGAAGCTGTCAGCGCTTCGCCACTCCCCCGATTTTGACCATTTACATAGGGGGTAACCAAGGCACCTCGAGCAGCACGAAGCGCTGAAGCTGTCAGCGCTTCGCCACTCCCCCGATTTTGACCATTTACATAGGGGGTCACCAAGGCACCTCGAGCAGCACGAAGCGCTGAAGCTGTCAGCGCTTCGCCACTCCCCCGATTTTGACCATTTACATAGGGGGTAACCAAGGCACCTCGAGCAGCACGAAGCGCTGAAGCTGTCAGCGCTTCGCCACTCCCCCGATTTTGACCATTTACATAGGGGGTAACCAAGGCACCTCGAGCAGCACGAAGCGCTGAAGCTGTCAGCGCTTCGCCACTCCCCCGATTTTGACCATTTACATAGGGGGTCACCAAGGCACCTCGAGCAGCAGCAAGCGCTGACAGGACCAGCGCTTCACGCTATGAAAATGCAGTTGTAATACCAGAACCCCGAAAATGAAAAGTTAAAGTTGGACTCCCAGAACCACGAAAAGAAAAGTTAAAGTTGGAAAATACTTAGAAAAATAACGATATAAAATGAAGTTGTAATACCAGAACCCCAAAACCAAATTTGGACTACCAGAACCATGAAACCAGATTTGGAATACCAGAACCACGAAACTCTGGGGGCGCTGACGGAGGGTTTTAACCCAGGGAGGGGGCTTAAGTTTCGGGGCCCGGGACCTCGTGGTGCACGGGGTTAGAGGGGTATGTTGCGGAGGTGTCTCTGCGGGGTTTTGGTGCATGGTGGGCGGGTGTGGAAGAGTGTTGAGGGGGGGGGGTGTGTGTGAGGTATTTTCAGCCTGCTTTAGGCCCAGATGTTGGGGGGAGATGCAGGGTGGTGCAGGGTGGTGCAGGCTGGTCCAGGGAGGCGGTCTGGAGGTCCTTTACCCAGGAATGAAGCCTCTTTCCTGGGGTAACACGTTTTTGGTGTTATTACCCCTTTACGACCTGTTTTTCAGCCTGCTTTAAGCCCACATATTGGGGGGATAGGCAGGGTGGTCCAGGGTGGTCCAGGGAGGCGTTGTGGCTGTCCTTTACCCAGGAATGAAGCCTCTTTCCTGGGGTAACACGTTTTTGGTGTTATTACCCCTTTACGACCTGTTTTCCAGCCTGCTTTAAGCCCACATCGTGGGGGGAGATGCAGGAGTGTGCAGGGTGGTCCAGGGAGGCGGTCTGGAGGTCCTTTACCCAGGAATGAAGCCTCTTTCCTGGGGTAACACGTTTTTGGTGTTATTACCCCTTTACGACCTGTTTTCCAGCCTGCTTTAAGCCCACATCGTGGGGGGAGATGCAGGAGTGTGCAGGGTGGTCCAGGGAGGCGGTCTGGAGGTCCTTTACCCAGGAATGAAGCCTCTTTCCTGGGGTAACACGTTTTTGGTGTTATCACCCCTTTACGACCTGTTTTTCAGCCTGCTTTAAGCCCACATCTTGGGGGGAGATGCAGGAGGGTGCAGGCTGGTCCAGGGAGGCGGTCTGGAGGTCCTTTACCCAGGAATGAAGCCTCTTTCCTGGGGTAACACGTTTTTGGTGTTATTACCCCTTTATTACCTGATTTTCAGCCTGCTTTAAGCCCACATATTGGGGTGAGAAGCAGGGTGGTCCAGGGTGGTCCAGGGAGGCGTTGTGGATGTCCTTTACCCAGGAATGAAGCCTCTTTCGTGGGGTAACATGCACTTGAAGTGGATGTAATGAGATGCAAATGATATGTGTATTTGTTACTTTAGCCTCTGTGGAGGTATTTCTCTGGGTTTTTCTTACTTTTCCTGGCTGCTTTAAGTGCATACACTGCGGGTAGGTGCAGGGTGGTCCAGGCTGGTCCAGGGAGGTGTTCTGGAGGTAATTTACCCAGGAATGAAGCCTCTTTCATGGGGTACCATGTTCTGGGTGTCATTACCTGTTTTTCAGCCTGCTTTAAGCCCACATCTTGGGGGGAGATGAGCTGCAGGAGGGTGCAGAGTGTTCCAGGGAGGCATGCTGGAGGTAATTTACCCAGGAATGAAGCCTCTTTCCTGGGGTAACATGTTCTGGGTGTTACTACCTCAATATCACTTGCTTTTCAGCCTGTTTTAAGCCCACATCTTGGGGGGAGATGAGCTGCAGGAGGGTGCAGAGTGTTCCAGGGAGGCGGTCTGGAGGTATTTTACCCAGGAATGAAGCCTCTTTCCTGGGGTAACATGTTCTGGGTGTTATTACCTGTTTTTCAGCCTGCTT
Source organism: Ophthalmolycus amberensis (assembly GCA_024529925.1). Classification (NCBI taxonomy): domain Eukaryota; kingdom Metazoa; phylum Chordata; class Actinopteri; order Perciformes; family Zoarcidae; genus Ophthalmolycus; species Ophthalmolycus amberensis. Next base: position 41,278 of record JAFEUB010000414.1, read on the forward strand.
TAAGCCCACATCTTGGGGGGAGATGAGCTGCAGGAGGGTGCAGGCTGGTCCAGGGAGGCGTTCTGGAGGTAATTTACCCAGGAATGAAGCCTCTTTCATGGGGTACCATGTTCTGGGTGTCATTACCTGTTTTTCAGCCTGCTTTAAGCCCACATCTTGGGGGGAGATGAGCTGCAGGAGGGTGCAGAGTGTTCCAGGGAGGCATGCTGGAGGTAATTTACCCAGGAATGAAGCCTCTTTCCTGGGGTAACATGTTCTGGGTGTTACTACCTGTTTTTCAGCCTGCTTTAAGCCCACATCTTGTGGGGAGATGAGCTGCAGGAGGGTGCAGAGTGTTCCAGGGAGGCATGCTGGAGGTAATTTACCCAGGAATGAAGCCTCTTTCCTGGGGTAACATGTTCTGGGTGTTACTACCTGTTTTTCAGCCTGCTTTAAGCCCACATCTTGGGGGGAGATGAGCTGCAGGAGGGTGCAGGCTGGTCCAGGGAGGCATGCTGGAGGTAATTTACCCAGGAATGAAGCCTCTTCCGTGGGGTACCATGTTCTGGGTGTCATTACCTGTTTTTCAGCCTGTTTTAAGCCCACATCTTGGGGGGAGATGAGCTGCAGGAGGGTGCAGGCTGGTCCAGGGAGGCATGCTGGAGGTAATTTACCCAGGAATGAAGCCTCTTCCGTGGGGTACCATGTTCTGGGTGTCATTACCTGTTTTTCAGCCTGTTTTAAGCCCACATCTTGGGGGGAGATGAGCTGCAGGAGGGTGCAGGCTGGTCCAGGGAGGCATGCTGGAGGTAATTTACCCAGGAATGAAGCCTCTTCCGTGGGGTACCATGTTCTGGGTGTCATTACCTGTTTTTCAGCCTGTTTTAAGCCCACATCTTGGGGGGAGATGAGCTGCAGGAGGGTGCAGGCTGGTCCAGGGAGGCATGCTGGAGGTAATTTACCCAGGAATGAAGCCTCTTCCGTGGGGTACCATGTTCTGGGTGTCATTACCTGTTTTTCAGCCTGTTTTAAGCCCACATCTTGGGGGGAGATGAGCTGCAGGAGGGTGCAGGCTGGTCCAGGGAGGCATGCTGGAGGTAATTTACCCAGGAATGAAGCCTCTTCCGTGGG
>JAFEUB010000415.1:0-47500 GCA_024529925.1 Ophthalmolycus amberensis
TTGTCTCGTCCTGCCTGTCCCCCTCGTCTCGTCCTGCCTGGTCCCCCTCGTCTCGTCCTGCCTGGTCTCTCTTGTCTCGTCCTGCCTGGTCCCCCTCGTCTCTTGTCTCGTCCTGCCTGTTCCCCCTCGTCTCTTGTCTCGTCCTGCCTGGTCCCCTCGTCTCTTGTCTCGTCCTGCCTGTCCCCCTCGTCTCGTCCTGCCTGGTCCCCTCGTCTCTTGTCTCGTCCTGCCTGGTCCCCTCGTCTCTTGTCTCGTCCTGCCTGGTACCCTCGTCTCTTGTCTCGTCCTGCCTGTCCCCCTCGTCTCTTGTCTCGTCCTGCCTGTCCCCCTCGTCTCGTCCTGCCTGGTCCCCCTCGTCTCTTGTCTCGTCCTGCCTGGTCCCCCTCGTCTCTTGTCTCGTCCTGCCTGGTCCCCTCGTCTCTTGTCTCGTCCTGCCTGTCCCCCTCGTCTCGTCCTGCCTGGTCCCCTCGTCTCTTGTCTCGTCCTGCCTGGTCCCCTCGTCTCTTGTCTCGTCCTGCCTGGTCCCCTCGTCTCTTGTCTCGTCCTGCCTGTCCCCCTCGTCTCGTCCTGCCTGGTCCCCTCGTCTCTTGTCTCGTCCTGCCTGGTCCCCTCGTCTCTTGTCTCGTCCTGCCTGGTCCCCTCGTCTCTTGTCTCGTCCTGCCTGTCCCCCTCGTCTCGTCCTGCCTGGTCCCCCTCGTCTCTTGTCTCGTCCTGCCTGGTCCGCTCGTCTCTTGTCTCGTCCTGCCTGTCCCCCTCGTCTCGTCCTGCCTGGTCCCCTCGTCTCTTGTCTCGTCCTGACTGGTCTCCTCGTCTCTTGTCTCGTCCTGCCTGGTCCCCTCGTCTCTTGTCTCGTCCTGCCTGTCCCCCTCGTCTCTTGTCTCGTCCTGCCTGTCCCCCTCGTCTCTTGTGTCGTCCTGCCTGTCCCCCTCGTCTCTTGTCTCGTCCTGCCTGTCCCCCTCGTCTCGTCCTGCCTGGTCCCCCTCGTCTCGTCCTGCCTGGTCTCTCTTGTCTCGTCCTGCCTGGTCCCCCTCGTCTCTTGTCTCGTCCTGCCTGTTCCCCCTCGTCTCTTGTCTCGTCCTGCCTGGTCCCCTCGTCTCTTGTCTCGTCCTGCCTGTCCCCCTCGTCTCGTCCTGCCTGGTCCCCTCGTCTCTTGTCTCGTCCTGCCTGGTCCCCTCGTCTCTTGTCTCGTCCTGCCTGGTTACCCTCGTCTCTTGTCTCGTCCTGCCTGTCCCCCTCGTCTCTTGTCTCGTCCTGCCTGTCCCCCTCGTCTCGTCCTGCCTGGTCCCCCTCGTCTCTTGTCTCGTCCTGCCTGGTCCCCCTCGTCTCTTGTCTCGTCCTGCCTGGTCCCCTCGTCTCTTGTCTCGTCCTGCCTGTCCCCCTCGTCTCGTCCTGCCTGGTCCCCTCGTCTCTTGTCTCGTCCTGCCTGGTCCCCTCGTCTCTTGTCTCGTCCTGCCTGGTCCCCTCGTCTCTTGTCTCGTCCTGCCTGTCCCCCTCGTCTCTTGTCTCGTCCTGCCTGTCCCCCTCGTCTCTTGTCTCGTCCTGCCTGTCCCCCTCGTCTCGTCCTGCCTGTCCCCTTCGTCTCGTCCTGCCTGGTCCCCCTCGTCTCTTGTCTCGTCCTGCCTGTCCCCCTCGTCTCTTGTCTCGTCCTGCCTGTCCCCCTCGTCTCTTGTCTCGTCCTGCCTGTCCCCCTCGTCTCGTCCTGCCTGGTCCCCCTCGTCTCTTGTCTCGTCCTGCCTGGTCCCCCTCGTCTCTTGTCTCGTCCTGCCTGTCCCCCTCGTCTCTTGTCTCGTCCTGCCTGTCCCCCTCGTCTCTTGTCTCGTCCTGCCTGTCCCCCTCGTCTCTTGTCTCGTCCTGCCTGTCCCCCTCGTCTCTTGTCTCGTCCTGCCTGTCCCCCTCGTCTCTTGTCTCGTCCTGCCTGTCCCCCTCGTCTCTTGTCTCGTCCTGCCTGTCCCCCTCGTCTCGTCCTGCCTGGTCCCCCTCATCTCTTGTCTCGTCCTGCCTGTCCCCCTCGTCTCTTGTCTCGTCCTGCCTGTCCCCCTCGTCTCTTGTCTCGTCCTGCCTGGTCCCCTCGTCTCTTGTCTCGTCCTGCCTGTCCCCCTCGTCTCGTCTTGCCTGGTCCCCCTCGTCTCTTGTCTCGTCCTGCCTGGTCCCTTCGTCTCGTCCTGCCTGTTCCCCTCGTCTCTTGTCTCGTCCTGCCTGTCCCCCTCGTCTCTTGTCTCGTCCTGCCTGTCCCCTCGTCTCGTCTCGTCCTGCCTGTTCCCCTCGTCTCTTGTCTCGTCCTGCCTGGTCTCTCTTGTCTCGTCCTGCCTGGTCCCCCTCGTCTCTTGTCTCGTCCTGCCTGTTCCCCTCGTCTCTTGTCTCGTCCTGCCTGGTCCCCTCGTCTCTTGTCTCGTCCTGCCTGTCCCCCTCGTCTCTTGTCTCGTCCTGCCTGGTCCCCTCGTCTCTTGTCTCGTCCTGCCTGGTCCCCTCGTCTCTTGTCTCGTCCTGCCTGGTCCCCTCGTCTCTTGTCTCGTCCTGCCTGGTCCCCTCGTCTCTTGTCTCGTCCTGACTGTCCCCCTCGTCTCGTGTCTCGTCCTGCCTGGTCCCCTCGTCTCTTGTCTCGTCCTGCCTGTCCCCCTCGTCTCTTGTCTCGTCCTGCCTGGTCCCCTCGTCTCTTGTCTCGTCCTGCCTGGTCCCCTCGTCTCTTGTCTCGTCCTGCCTGGTCCCCTCGTCTCTTGTCTCGTCCTGCCTGGTCCCCTCGTCTCTTGTCTCGTCCTGCCTGTCCCCCTCGTCTTGTCCTGCCTGGTCCCCTCGTCTCTTGTCTCGTCCTGCCTGTCCCCCTCGTCTCTTGTCTCGTCCTGCCTGTCCCCCTCGTCTCTTGTGTCGTCCTGCCTGGTCCCCCTCGTCTCTTGTCTCGTCCTGCCTGTCCCCTCGTCTCTTGTCTCGTCCTGCCTGTCCCCCTCGTCTCTTGTCTCGTCCTGCCTGTCCCCCTCGTCTCGTCCTGCCTGGTCCCCCTCGTCTCTTGTCTCGTCCTGCCTGGTCCCCCTCGTCTCTTGTCTCGTCCTGCCTGTCCCCCTCGTCTCTTGTCTCGTCCTGCCTGTCCCCCTCGTCTCTTGTCTCGTCCTGCCTGTCCCCCTCGTCTCTTGACTCGTCCTGCCTGTCCCCCTCGTCTCTTGTGTCGTCCTGCCTGTCCCCCTCGTCTCTTGTCTCGTCCTGCCTGTCCCCCTCGTCTCGTCCTGCCTGGTCCCCCTCGTCTCGTCCTGCCTGGTCTCTCTTGTCTCGTCCTGCCTGGTCCCCCTCGTCTCTTGTCTCGTCCTGCCTGTTCCCCCTCGTCTCTTGTCTCGTCCTGCCTGTCCCCCTCGTCTCGTCCTGCCTGGTCCCCTCGTCTCTTGTCTCGTCCTGCCTGGTCCCCTCGTCTCTTGTCTCGTCCTGCCTGGTACCCTCGTCTCTTGTCTCGTCCTGCCTGTCCCCCTCGTCTCTTGTCTCGTCCTGCCTGTCCCCCTCGTCTCGTCCTGCCTGGTCCCCCTCGTCTCTTGTCTCGTCCTGCCTGGTCCCCCTCGTCTCTTGTCTCGTCCTGCCTGGTCCCCTCGTCTCTTGTCTCGTCCTGCCTGTCCCACTCGTCTCGTCCTGCCTGGTCCCCTCGTCTCTTGTCTCGTCCTGCCTGGTCCCCTCGTCTCTTGTCTCGTCCTGCCTGGTCCCCTCGTCTCTTGTCTCGTCCTGCCTGTCCCCCTCGTCTCTTGTCTCGTCCTGCCTGTCCCCCTCGTCTCTTGTCTCGTCCTGCCTGTCCCCCTCATCTCGTCCTGCCTGTCCCCTTCGTCTCGTCCTGCCTGGTCCCCCTCGTCTCTTGTCTCGTCCTGCCTGTCCCCCTCGTCTCTTGTCTCGTCCTGCCTGTCCCCCTCGTCTCTTGTCTCGTCCTGCCTGTCCCCCTCGTCTCGTCCTGCCTGGTCCCCCTCGTCTCTTGTCTCGTCCTGCCTGTCCCCCTCGTCTCTTGTCTCGTCCTGCCTGTCCCCCTCGTCTCTTGTCTCGTCCTGCCTGTCCCCCTCGTCTCTTGTCTCGTCCTGCCTGTCCCCCTCGTCTCTTGTCTCGTCCTGCCTGTCCCCCTCGTCTCTTGTCTCGTCCTGCCTGTCCCCCTCGTCTCTTGTCTCGTCCTGCCTGTCCCCCTCGTCTCTTGTCTCGTCCTGACTGTCCCCCTCGTCTCGTGTCTCGTCCTGCCTGGTCCCCTCGTCTCTTGTCTCGTCCTGCCTGGTCCCCTCGTCTCTTGTCTCGTCCTGCCTGGTCCCCTCGTCTCTTGTCTCGTCCTGCCTGGTCCCCTCGTCTCTTGTCTCGTCCTGCCTGTCCCCCTCGTCTTGTCCTGCCTGGTCCCCCTCGTCTCTTGTCTCGTCCTGCCTGGTCCCCTCGTCTCTTGTCTCGTCCTGCCTGTCCCCCTCGTCTCGTCCTGCCTGGTCCCCTCGTCTCTTGTCTCGTCCTGACTGGTCTCCTCGTCTCTTGTCTCGTCCTGCCTGGTCCCCTCGTCTCTTGTCTCGTCCTGCCTGTCCCCCTCGTCTCTTGTCTCGTCCTGCCTGTCCCCCTCGTCTCTTGTGTCGTCCTGCCTGTCCCCCTCGTCTCTTGTCTCGTCGTGCCTGTCCCCCTCGTCTCGTCCTGCCTGGTCCCCCTCGTCTCGTCCTGCCTGGTCTCTCTTGTCTCGTCCTGCCTGGTCCCCCTCGTCTCTTGTCTCGTCCTGCCTGTTCCCCCTCGTCTCTTGTCTTGTCCTGCCTGGTCCCCTCGTCTCTTGTCTCGTCCTGCCTGTCCCCCTCGTCTCGTCCTGCCTGGTCCCCTCGTCTCTTGTCTCGTCCTGCCTGGTCCCCTCGTCTCTTGTCTCGTCCTGCCTGGTACCCTCGTCTCTTGTCTCGTCCTGCCTGTCCCCCTCGTCTCTTGTCTCGTCCTGCCTGTCCCCCTCGTCTCTTGTCTCGTCCTGCCTGTCCCCCTCGTCTCGTCCTGCCTGGTCCCCCTCGTCTCTTGTCTCGTCCTGCCTGGTCCCCTCGTCTCTTGTCTCGTCCTGCCTGTCCCCCTCGTCTCGTCCTGCCTGGTCCCCTCGTCTCTTGTCTCGTCCTGCCTGTCCCCCTCGTCTCTTGTCTCGTCCTGCCTGTCCCCCTCGTCTCTTGTCTCGTCCTGCCTGTCCCCCTCGTCTCTTGTCTCGTCCTGCCTGTCCCCCTCGTCTCGTCCTGCCTGGTCCCCCTCATCTCTTGTCTCGTCCTGCCTGGTCCCCCTCGTCTCTTGTCTCGTCCTGCCTGTCCCCCTCGTCTCGTCCTGCCTGGTCCCCCTCGTCTCTTGTCTCGTCCTGCCTGGTCCCCCTCGTCTCTTGTCTCGTCCTGCCTGTCCCCCTCGTCTCTTGTCTCGTCCTGCCTGTCCCCCTCGTCTCTTGTCTCGTCCTGCCTGTCCCCCTCGTCTCGTCCTGCCTGGTCCCCCTCGTCTCTTGTCTCGTCCTGCCTGTCCCCCTCGTGTCTTCTCTCGTCCTGCCTGTCCCCCTCGTCTCTTGTCTCGTCCTGCCTGTCCCCCTCGTCTCGTCCTGCCTGGTCCCCCTCGTCTCTTGTCTCGTCCTGCCTGGTCCCCTCGTCTCTTGTCTCGTCCTGCCTGTCCCCCTCGTCTCGTCCTGCCTGGTCCCCCTCGTCTCTTGTCTCGTCCTGCCTGGTCCCTTCGTCTCGTCCTGCCTGTCCCCCTCGTCTCGTCCTGCCTGGTCCCCTCGTCTCTTGTCTCGTCCTGCCTGTTCCCCTCGTCTCTTGTCTCGTCCTGCCTGTCCCCCTCGTCTCTTGTCTCGTCCTGCCTGTCCCCTCGTCTCGTCTCGTCCTGCCTGTTCCCCTCGTCTCTTGTCTCGTCCTGCCTGTCCCCCTCGTCTCGTCCTGCCTGGTCCCCCTCGTCTCTTGTCTCGTCCTGCCTGGTCCCCCTCGTCTCTTGTCTCGTCCTGCCTGGTCTCTCTTGTCTCGTCCTGCCTGGTCCCCCTCGTCTCTTGTCTCGTCCTGCCTGTTCCCCTCGTCTCTTGTCTCGTCCTGCCTGGTCCCCTCGTCTCTTGTCTCGTCCTGCCTGTCCCCCTCGTCTCTTGTCTCGTCCTGCCTGGTCCCCTCGTCTCTTGTCTCGTCCTGCCTGGTCCCCTTGTCTCTTGTCTCGTCCTGCCTGGTCCCCTCGTCTCTTGTCTCGTCCTGCCTGTCCCCCTCGTCTCGTCCTGCCTGGTCCCCCTCGTCTCTTGTCTCGTCCTGCCTGGTCCCCCTCGTCTCTTGTCTCGTCCTGCCTGTCCCCCTCGTCTCGTCCTGCCTGGTCCCCCTCGTCTCTTGTCTCGTCCTGCCTGGTCCCCCTCGTCTCTTGTCTCGTCCTGCCTGTCCCCCTCGTCTCTTGTCTCGTCCTGCCTGTCCCCCTCGTCTCTTGTCTCGTCCTGCCTGTCCCCCTCGTCTCGTCCTGCCTGGTCCCCCTCGTCTCTTGTCTCGTCCTGCCTGTCCCCCTCGTGTCTTCTCTCGTCCTGCCTGTCCCCCTCGTCTCTTGTCTCGTCCTGCCTGTCCCCCTCGTCTCGTCCTGCCTGGTCCCCCTCGTCTCTTGTCTCGTCCTGCCTGGTCCCCTCGTCTCTTGTCTCGTCCTGCCTGTCCCCCTCGTCTCGTCCTGCCTGGTCCCCCTCGTCTCTTGTCTCGTCCTGCCTGGTCCCTTCGTCTCGTCCTGCCTGTCCCCCTCGTCTCGTCCTGCCTGGTCCCCTCGTCTCTTGTCTCGTCCTGCCTGTTCCCCTCGTCTCTTGTCTCGTCCTGCCTGTCCCCCTCGTCTCTTGTCTCGTCCTGCCTGTCCCCTCGTCTCGTCTCGTCCTGCCTGTTCCCCTCGTCTCTTGTCTCGTCCTGCCTGTCCCCCTCGTCTCGTCCTGCCTGGTCCCCCTCGTCTCTTGTCTCGTCCTGCCTGGTCCCCCTCGTCTCTTGTCTCGTCCTGCCTGGTCTCTCTTGTCTCGTCCTGCCTGGTCCCCCTCGTCTCTTGTCTCGTCCTGCCTGTTCCCCTCGTCTCTTGTCTCGTCCTGCCTGGTCCCCTCGTCTCTTGTCTCGTCCTGCCTGTCCCCCTCGTCTCTTGTCTCGTCCTGCCTGGTCCCCTCGTCTCTTGTCTCGTCCTGCCTGGTCCCCTTGTCTCTTGTCTCGTCCTGCCTGGTCCCCTCGTCTCTTGTCTCGTCCTGCCTGTCCCCCTCGTCTCGTCCTGCCTGGTCCCCCTCGTCTCTTGTCTCGTCCTGCCTGGTCCGCTCGTCTCTTGTCTCGTCCTGCCTGTCCCCCTCGTCTCGTCCTGCCTGGTCCCCTCGTCTCTTGTCTCGTCCTGACTGGTCTCCTCGTCTCTTGTCTCGTCCTGCCTGGTCCCCTCGTCTCTTGTCTCGTCCTGCCTGTCCCCCTCGTCTCTTGTCTCGTCCTGCCTGTCCCCCTCGTCTCTTGTGTCGTCCTGCCTGTCCCCCTCGTCTCTTGTCTCGTCCTGCCTGTCCCCCTCGTCTCGTCCTGCCTGGTCCCCCTCGTCTCGTCCTGCCTGGTCTCTCTTGTCTCGTCCTGCCTGGTCCCCCTCGTCTCTTGTCTCGTCCTGCCTGTTCCCCCTCGTCTCTTGTCTCGTCCTGCCTGGTCCCCTCGTCTCTTGTCTCGTCCTGCCTGTCCCCCTCGTCTCGTCCTGCCTGGTCCCCTCGTCTCTTGTCTCGTCCTGCCTGGTCCCCTCGTCTCTTGTCTCGTCCTGCCTGGTACCCTCGTCTCTTGTCTCGTCCTGCCTGTCCCCCTCGTCTCTTGTCTCGTCCTGCCTGTCCCCCTCGTCTCGTCCTGCCTGGTCCCCCTCGTCTCTTGTCTCGTCCTGCCTGGTCCCCCTCGTCTCTTGTCTCGTCCTGCCTGGTCCCCTCGTCTCTTGTCTCGTCCTGCCTGTCCCCCTCGTCTCGTCCTGCCTGGTCCCCTCGTCTCTTGTCTCGTCCTGCCTGGTCCCCTCGTCTCTTGTCTCGTCCTGCCTGGTCCCCTCGTCTCTTGTCTCGTCCTGCCTGTCCCCCTCGTCTCGTCCTGCCTGGTCCCCTCGTCTCTTGTCTCGTCCTGCCTGGTCCCCTCGTCTCTTGTCTCGTCCTGCCTGGTCCCCTCGTCTCTTGTCTCGTCCTGCCTGTCCCCCTCGTCTCGTCCTGCCTGGTCCCCCTCGTCTCTTGTCTCGTCCTGCCTGGTCCGCTCGTCTCTTGTCTCGTCCTGCCTGTCCCCCTCGTCTCGTCCTGCCTGGTCCCCTCGTCTCTTGTCTCGTCCTGACTGGTCTCCTCGTCTCTTGTCTCGTCCTGCCTGGTCCCCTCGTCTCTTGTCTCGTCCTGCCTGTCCCCCTCGTCTCTTGTCTCGTCCTGCCTGTCCCCCTCGTCTCTTGTGTCGTCCTGCCTGTCCCCCTCGTCTCTTGTCTCGTCCTGCCTGTCCCCCTCGTCTCGTCCTGCCTGGTCCCCCTCGTCTCGTCCTGCCTGGTCTCTCTTGTCTCGTCCTGCCTGGTCCCCCTCGTCTCTTGTCTCGTCCTGCCTGTTCCCCCTCGTCTCTTGTCTCGTCCTGCCTGGTCCCCTCGTCTCTTGTCTCGTCCTGCCTGTCCCCCTCGTCTCGTCCTGCCTGGTCCCCTCGTCTCTTGTCTCGTCCTGCCTGGTCCCCTCGTCTCTTGTCTCGTCCTGCCTGGTACCCTCGTCTCTTGTCTCGTCCTGCCTGTCCCCCTCGTCTCTTGTCTCGTCCTGCCTGTCCCCCTCGTCTCGTCCTGCCTGGTCCCCCTCGTCTCTTGTCTCGTCCTGCCTGGTCCCCCTCGTCTCTTGTCTCGTCCTGCCTGGTCCCCTCGTCTCTTGTCTCGTCCTGCCTGTCCCCCTCGTCTCGTCCTGCCTGGTCCCCTCGTCTCTTGTCTCGTCCTGCCTGGTCCCCTCGTCTCTTGTCTCGTCCTGCCTGGTCCCCTCGTCTCTTGTCTCGTCCTGCCTGTCCCCCTCGTCTCTTGTCTCGTCCTGCCTGTCCCCCTCGTCTCTTGTCTCGTCCTGCCTGTCCCCCTCGTCTCGTCCTGCCTGTCCCCTTCGTCTCGTCCTGCCTGGTCCCCCTCGTCTCTTGTCTCGTCCTGCCTGTCCCCCTCGTCTCTTGTCTCGTCCTGCCTGTCCCCCTCGTCTCTTGTCTCGTCCTGCCTGTCCCCCTCGTCTCGTCCTGCCTGGTCCCCCTCGTCTCTTGTCTCGTCCTGCCTGGTCCCCCTCGTCTCTTGTCTCGTCCTGCCTGTCCCCCTCGTCTCTTGTCTCGTCCTGCCTGTCCCCCTCGTCTCTTGTCTCGTCCTGCCTGTCCCCCTCGTCTCTTGTCTCGTCCTGCCTGTCCCCCTCGTCTCTTGTCTCGTCCTGCCTGTCCCCCTCGTCTCTTGTCTCGTCCTGCCTGTCCCCCTCGTCTCTTGTCTCGTCCTGCCTGTCCCCCTCGTCTCGTCCTGCCTGGTCCCCCTCATCTCTTGTCTCGTCCTGCCTGTCCCCCTCGTCTCTTGTCTCGTCCTGCCTGTCCCCCTCGTCTCTTGTCTCGTCCTGCCTGGTCCCCTCGTCTCTTGTCTCGTCCTGCCTGTCCCCCTCGTCTCGTCTTGCCTGGTCCCCCTCGTCTCTTGTCTCGTCCTGCCTGGTCCCTTCGTCTCGTCCTGCCTGTTCCCCTCGTCTCTTGTCTCGTCCTGCCTGTCCCCCTCGTCTCTTGTCTCGTCCTGCCTGTCCCCTCGTCTCGTCTCGTCCTGCCTGTTCCCCTCGTCTCTTGTCTCGTCCTGCCTGGTCTCTCTTGTCTCGTCCTGCCTGGTCCCCCTCGTCTCTTGTCTCGTCCTGCCTGTTCCCCTCGTCTCTTGTCTCGTCCTGCCTGGTCCCCTCGTCTCTTGTCTCGTCCTGCCTGTCCCCCTCGTCTCTTGTCTCGTCCTGCCTGGTCCCCTCGTCTCTTGTCTCGTCCTGCCTGGTCCCCTCGTCTCTTGTCTCGTCCTGCCTGGTCCCCTCGTCTCTTGTCTCGTCCTGCCTGGTCCCCTCGTCTCTTGTCTCGTCCTGACTGTCCCCCTCGTCTCGTGTCTCGTCCTGCCTGGTCCCCTCGTCTCTTGTCTCGTCCTGCCTGTCCCCCTCGTCTCTTGTCTCGTCCTGCCTGGTCCCCTCGTCTCTTGTCTCGTCCTGCCTGGTCCCCTCGTCTCTTGTCTCGTCCTGCCTGGTCCCCTCGTCTCTTGTCTCGTCCTGCCTGGTCCCCTCGTCTCTTGTCTCGTCCTGCCTGTCCCCCTCGTCTTGTCCTGCCTGGTCCCCTCGTCTCTTGTCTCGTCCTGCCTGTCCCCCTCGTCTCTTGTCTCGTCCTGCCTGTCCCCCTCGTCTCTTGTGTCGTCCTGCCTGGTCCCCCTCGTCTCTTGTCTCGTCCTGCCTGTCCCCCTCGTCTCTTGTCTCGTCCTGCCTGTCCCCCTCGTCTCTTGTCTCGTCCTGCCTGTCCCCCTCGTCTCGTCCTGCCTGGTCCCCCTCGTCTCTTGTCTCGTCCTGCCTGGTCCCCCTCGTCTCTTGTCTCGTCCTGCCTGTCCCCCTCGTCTCTTGTCTCGTCCTGCCTGTCCCCCTCGTCTCTTGTCTCGTCCTGCCTGTCCCCCTCGTCTCTTGACTCGTCCTGCCTGTCCCCCTCGTCTCTTGTGTCGTCCTGCCTGTCCCCCTCGTCTCTTGTCTCGTCCTGCCTGTCCCCCTCGTCTCGTCCTGCCTGGTCCCCCTCGTCTCGTCCTGCCTGGTCTCTCTTGTCTCGTCCTGCCTGGTCCCCCTCGTCTCTTGTCTCGTCCTGCCTGTTCCCCCTCGTCTCTTGTCTCGTCCTGCCTGGTCCCCTCGTCTCTTGTCTCGTCCTGCCTGTCCCCCTCGTCTCGTCCTGCCTGGTCCCCTCGTCTCTTGTCTCGTCCTGCCTGGTCCCCTCGTCTCTTGTCTCGTCCTGCCTGGTACCCTCGTCTCTTGTCTCGTCCTGCCTGTCCCCCTCGTCTCTTGTCTCGTCCTGCCTGTCCCCCTCGTCTCGTCCTGCCTGGTCCCCCTCGTCTCTTGTCTCGTCCTGCCTGGTCCCCCTCGTCTCTTGTCTCGTCCTGCCTGGTCCCCTCGTCTCTTGTCTCGTCCTGCCTGTCCCACTCGTCTCGTCCTGCCTGGTCCCCTCGTCTCTTGTCTCGTCCTGCCTGGTCCCCTCGTCTCTTGTCTCGTCCTGCCTGGTCCCCTCGTCTCTTGTCTCGTCCTGCCTGTCCCCCTCGTCTCTTGTCTCGTCCTGCCTGTCCCCCTCGTCTCTTGTCTCGTCCTGCCTGTCCCCCTCATCTCGTCCTGCCTGTCCCCTTCGTCTCGTCCTGCCTGGTCCCCCTCGTCTCTTGTCTCGTCCTGCCTGTCCCCCTCGTCTCTTGTCTCGTCCTGCCTGTCCCCCTCGTCTCTTGTCTCGTCCTGCCTGTCCCCCTCGTCTCGTCCTGCCTGGTCCCCCTCGTCTCTTGTCTCGTCCTGCCTGTCCCCCTCGTCTCTTGTCTCGTCCTGCCTGTCCCCCTCGTCTCTTGTCTCGTCCTGCCTGTCCCCCTCGTCTCTTGTCTCGTCCTGCCTGTCCCCCTCGTCTCTTGTCTCGTCCTGCCTGTCCCCCTCGTCTCTTGTCTCGTCCTGCCTGTCCCCCTCGTCTCTTGTCTCGTCCTGCCTGTCCCCCTCGTCTCTTGTCTCGTCCTGACTGTCCCCCTCGTCTCGTGTCTCGTCCTGCCTGGTCCCCTCGTCTCTTGTCTCGTCCTGCCTGGTCCCCTCGTCTCTTGTCTCGTCCTGCCTGGTCCCCTCGTCTCTTGTCTCGTCCTGCCTGGTCCCCTCGTCTCTTGTCTCATCCTGCCTGTCCCCCTCGTCTTGTCCTGCCTGGTCCCCCTCGTCTCTTGTCTCGTCCTGCCTGGTCCCCTCGTCTCTTGTCTCGTCCTGCCTGTCCCCCTCGTCTCGTCCTGCCTGGTCCCCTCGTCTCTTGTCTCGTCCTGACTGGTCTCCTCGTCTCTTGTCTCGTCCTGCCTGGTCCCCTCGTCTCTTGTCTCGTCCTGCCTGTCCCCCTCGTCTCTTGTCTCGTCCTGCCTGTCCCCCTCGTCTCTTGTGTCGTCCTGCCTGTCCCCCTCGTCTCTTGTCTCGTCGTGCCTGTCCCCCTCGTCTCGTCCTGCCTGGTCCCCCTCGTCTCGTCCTGCCTGGTCTCTCTTGTCTCGTCCTGCCTGGTCCCCCTCGTCTCTTGTCTCGTCCTGCCTGTTCCCCCTCGTCTCTTGTCTTGTCCTGCCTGGTCCCCTCGTCTCTTGTCTCGTCCTGCCTGTCCCCCTCGTCTCGTCCTGCCTGGTCCCCTCGTCTCTTGTCTCGTCCTGCCTGGTCCCCTCGTCTCTTGTCTCGTCCTGCCTGGTACCCTCGTCTCTTGTCTCGTCCTGCCTGTCCCCCTCGTCTCTTGTCTCGTCCTGCCTGTCCCCCTCGTCTCTTGTCTCGTCCTGCCTGTCCCCCTCGTCTCGTCCTGCCTGGTCCCCCTCGTCTCTTGTCTCGTCCTGCCTGGTCCCCTCGTCTCTTGTCTCGTCCTGCCTGTCCCCCTCGTCTCGTCCTGCCTGGTCCCCTCGTCTCTTGTCTCGTCCTGCCTGGTCCCCTCGTCTCTTGTCTCGTCCTGCCTGGTCCCCTCGTCTCTTGTCTCGTCCTGCCTGTCCCCCTCGTCTCTTGTCTCGTCCTGCCTGTCCCCCTCGTCTCTTGTCTCGTCCTGCCTGTCCCCCTCGTCTCGTCCTGCCTGTCCCCTTCGTCTCGTCCTGCCTGGTCCCCCTCGTCTCTTGTCTCGTCCTGCCTGTCCCCCTCGTCTCTTGTCTCGTCCTGCCTGTCCCCCTCGTCTCTTGTCTCGTCCTGCCTGTCCCCCTCGTCTCGTCCTGCCTGGTCCCCCTCGTCTCTTGTCTCGTCCTGCCTGGTCCCCCTCGTCTCTTGTCTCGTCCTGCCTGTCCCCCTCGTCTCTTGTCTCGTCCTGCCTGTCCCCCTCGTCTCTTGTCTCGTCCTGCCTGTCCCCCTCGTCTCTTGTCTCGTCCTGCCTGTCCCCCTCGTCTCTTGTCTCGTCCTGCCTGTCCCCCTCGTCTCTTGTCTCGTCCTGCCTGTCCCCCTCGTCTCTTGTCTCGTCCTGCCTGTCCCCCTCGTCTCGTCCTGCCTGGTCCCCCTCATCTCTTGTCTCGTCCTGCCTGTCCCCCTCGTCTCTTGTCTCGTCCTGCCTGTCCCCCTCGTCTCTTGTCTCGTCCTGCCGGTCCCCCTCGTCTCGTCCTGCCTGGTCCCCCTCGTCTCTTGTCTCGTCCTGCCTGGTCCCCTCGTCTCTTGTCTCGTCCTGCCTGTCCCCCTCGTCTCGTCTTGCCTGGTCCCCCTCGTCTCTTGTCTCGTCCTGCCTGGTCCCTTCGTCTCGTCCTGCCTGTTCCCCTCGTCTCTTGTCTCGTCCTGCCTGTCCCCCTCGTCTCTTGTCTCGTCCTGCCTGTCCCCTCGTCTCGTCTCGTCCTGCCTGTTCCCCTCGTCTCTTGTCTCGTCCTGCCTGGTCTCTCTTGTCTCGTCCTGCCTGGTCCCCCTCGTCTCTTGTCTCGTCCTGCCTGTTCCCCTCGTCTCTTGTCTCGTCCTGCCTGGTCCCCTCGTCTCTTGTCTCGTCCTGCCGGTCCCCCTCGTCTCGTCCTGCCTGGTCCCCCTCGTCTCTTGTCTCGTCCTGCCTGGTCCCCTCGTCTCTTGTCTCGTCCTGCCTGTCCCCCTCGTCTCGTCTTGCCTGGTCCCCCTCGTCTCTTGTCTCGTCCTGCCTGGTCCCTTCGTCTCGTCCTGCCTGTTCCCCTCGTCTCTTGTCTCGTCCTGCCTGTCCCCCTCGTCTCTTGTCTCGTCCTGCCTGTCCCCTCGTCTCGTCTCGTCCTGCCTGTTCCCCTCGTCTCTTGTCTCGTCCTGCCTGGTCTCTCTTGTCTCGTCCTGCCTGGTCCCCCTCGTCTCTTGTCTCGTCCTGCCTGTTCCCCTCGTCTCTTGTCTCGTCCTGCCTGGTCCCCTCGTCTCTTGTCTCGTCCTGCCTGTCCCCCTCGTCTCTTGTCTCGTCCTGCCTGGTCCCCTCGTCTCTTGTCTCGTCCTGCCTGGTCCCCTCGTCTCTTGTCTCGTCCTGCCTGGTCCCCTCGTCTCTTGTCTCGTCCTGCCTGGTCCCCTCGTCTCTTGTCTCGTCCTGACTGTCCACCTCGTCTCGTGTCTCGTCCTGCCTGGTCCCCTCGTCTCTTGTCTCGTCCTGCCTGTCCCCCTCGTCTCTTGTCTCGTCCTGCCTGGTCCCCTCGTCTCTTGTCTCGTCCTGCCTGGTCCCCTCGTCTCTTGTCTCGTCCTGCCTGGTCCCCTCGTCTCTTGTCTCGTCCTGCCTGGTCCCCTCGTCTCTTGTCTCGTCCTGCCTGTCCCCCTCGTCTCGTCCTGCCTGGTCCCCCTCGTCTCTTGTCTCGTCCTGCCTGGTCCCCTCGTCTCTTGTCTCGTCCTGCCTGTCCCCCTCGTCTCGTCCTGCCTGGTCCCCTCGTCTCTTGTCTCGTCCTGACTGGTCTCCTCGTCTCTTGTCTCGTCCTGCCTGGTCCCCTCGTCTCTTGTCTCGTCCTGCCTGTCCCCCTCGTCTCGTCTTGCCTGGTCCCCCTCGTCTCTTGTCTCGTCCTGCCTGGTCCCTTCGTCTCGTCCTGCCTGTTCCCCTCGTCTCTTGTCTCGTCCTGCCTGTCCCCCTCGTCTCTTGTCTCGTCCTGCCTGTCCCCTCGTCTCGTCTCGTCCTGCCTGTTCCCCTCGTCTCTTGTCTCGTCCTGCCTGGTCTCTCTTGTCTCGTCCTGCCTGGTCCCCCTCGTCTCTTGTCTCATCCTGCCTGTTCCCCTCGTCTCTTGTCTCGTCCTGCCTGGTCCCCTCGTCTCTTGTCTCGTCCTGCCTGTCCCCCTCGTCTCTTGTCTCGTCCTGCCTGGTCCCCTCGTCTCTTGTCTCGTCCTGCCTGGTCCCCTCGTCTCTTGTCTCGTCCTGCCTGGTCCCCTCGTCTCTTGTCTCGTCCTGCCTGGTCCCCTCGTCTCTTGTCTCGTCCTGACTGTCCACCTCGTCTCGTGTCTCGTCCTGCCTGGTCCCCTCGTCTCTTGTCTCGTCCTGCCTGTCCCCCTCGTCTCTTGTCTCGTCCTGCCTGGTCCCCTCGTCTCTTGTCTCGTCCTGCCTGGTCCCCTCGTCTCTTGTCTCGTCCTGCCTGGTCCCCTCGTCTCTTGTCTCGTCCTGCCTGGTCCCCTCGTCTCTTGTCTCGTCCTGCCTGTCCCCCTCGTCTCTTGTCTCGTCCTGCCTGTCCCCCTCGTCTCTTGTCTCGTCCTGCCTGTCCCCCTCGTCTCTTGTCTCGTCCTGCCTGTCCCCCTCGTCTCTTGTCTCGTCCTGCCTGTCCCCCTCGTCTCTTGTCTCGTCCTGCCTGTCCCCCTCGTCTCTTGTCTCGTCCTGCCTGTCCCCCTCGTCTTGTCCTGCCTGGTCCCCCTCATCTCTTGTCTCGTCCTGCCTGTCCCCCTCGTCTCTTGTCTCGTCCTGCCTGTCCCCCTCGTCTCTTGTCTCGTCCTGCCGGTCCCCCTCGTCTCGTCCTGCCTGGTCCCCCTCGTCTCTTGTCTCGTCCTGCCTGGTCCCCTCGTCTCTTGTCTCGTCCTGCCTGTCCCCCTCGTCTCGTCTTGCCTGGTCCCCCTCGTCTCTTGTCTCGTCCTGCCTGGTCCCTTCGTCTCGTCCTGCCTGTTCCCCTCGTCTCTTGTCTCGTCCTGCCTGTCCCCCTCGTCTCTTGTCTCGTCCTGCCTGTCCCCTCGTCTCGTCTCGTCCTGCCTGTTCCCCTCGTCTCTTGTCTCGTCCTGCCTGGTCTCTCTTGTCTCGTCCTGCCTGGTCCCCCTCGTCTCTTGTCTCGTCCTGCCTGTTCCCCTCGTCTCTTGTCTCGTCCTGCCTGGTCCCCTCGTCTCTTGTCTCGTCCTGCCGGTCCCCCTCGTCTCGTCCTGCCTGGTCCCCCTCGTCTCTTGTCTCGTCCTGCCTGGTCCCCTCGTCTCTTGTCTCGTCCTGCCTGTCCCCTCGTCTCTTGTCTCGTCCTGCCTGTCCCCCTCGTCTCTTGTCTCGTCCTGCCTGTCCCCCTCGTCTCTTGTCTCGTCCTGCCTGTCCCCCTCATCTCGTCCTGCCTGTCCCCTTCGTCTCGTCCTGCCTGGTCCCCCTCGTCTCTTGTCTCGTCCTGCCTGTCCCCCTCGTCTCTTGTCTCGTCCTGCCTGTCCCCCTCGTCTCTTGTCTCGTCCTGCCTGTCCCCCTCGTCTCGTCCTGCCTGGTCCCCCTCGTCTCTTGTCTCGTCCTGCCTGGTCCCCCTCGTCTCTTGTCTCGTCCTGCCTGGTCCCCTCGTCTCTTGTCTCGTCCTGCCTGGTCCCCCTCGTCTCTTGTCTCGTCCTGCCTGTCCCCCTCGTCTCTTGTCTCGTCCTGCCTGTCCCCCTCGTCTCTTCTCTCGTCCTGCCTGTCCCCCTCGTCTCGTCCTGCCTGGTCCCCCTCGTCTCTTGTCTCGTCCTGCCTGTCCCCCTCGTCTCTTCTCTCGTCCTGCCTGTCCCCCTCGTCTCTTGTCTCGTCCTGCCTGGTCCCCTCGTCTCTTGTCTCGTCCTGCCTGGTCCCCTCGTCTCTTGTCTCGTCCTGCCTGGTCCCCTCGTCTCTTGTCTCGTCCTGCCTGGTCCCCTCGTCTCTTGTCTCGTCCTGCCTGTCCCCCTCGTCTCGTCCTGCCTGGTCCCCCTCGTCTCTTGTCTCGTCCTGCCTGGTCCCCTCGTCTCTTGTCTCGTCCTGCCTGTCCCCCTCGTCTCGTCCTGCCTGGTCCCCTCGTCTCTTGTCTCGTCCTGACTGGTCTCCTCGTCTCTTGTCTCGTCCTGCCTGGTCCCCTCGTCTCTTGTCTCGTCCTGCCTGTCCCCCTCGTCTCTTGTCTCGTCCTGCCTGTCCCCCTCGTCTCTTGTGTCGTCCTGCCTGTCCCCCTCGTCTCTTGTCTCGTCCTGCCTGTCCCCCTCGTCTCGTCCTGCCTGGTCCCCCTCGTCTCGTCCTGCCTGGTCTCTCTTGTCTCGTCCTGCCTGGTCCCCCTCGTCTCTTGTCTCGTCCTGCCTGTTCCCCCTCGTCTCTTGTCTCGTCCTGCCTGGTCCCCTCGTCTCTTGTCTCGTCCTGCCTGTCCCCCTCGTCTCGTCCTGCCTGGTCCCCTCGTCTCTTGTCTCGTCCTGCCTGGTCCCCTCGTCTCTTGTCTCGTCCTGCCTGGTACCCTCGTCTCTTGTCTCGTCCTGCCTGTCCCCCTCGTCTCTTGTCTCGTCCTGCCTGTCCCCCTCGTCTCTTGTCTCGTCCTGCCTGTCCCCCTCGTCTCGTCCTGCCTGGTCCCCCTCGTCTCTTGTCTCGTCCTGCCTGTTCCCCTCGTCTCTTGTCTCGTCCTGCCTGGTCCCCTCGTCTCTTGTCTCGTCCTGCCTGTCCCCCTCGTCTCTTGTCTCGTCCTGCCTGGTCCCCTCGTCTCTTGTCTCGTCCTGCCTGGTCCCCTCGTCTCTTGTCTCGTCCTGCCTGGTCCCCTCGTCTCTTGTCTCGTCCTGCCTGGTCCCCTCGTCTCTTGTCTCGTCCTGCCTGGTCCCCTCGTCTCTTGTCTCGTCCTGCCTGTCCCCCTCGTCTCGTCCTGCCTGGTCCCCCTCGTCTCTTGTCTCGTCCTGCCTGGTCCCCTCGTCTCTTGTCTCGTCCTGCCTGTCCCCCTCGTCTCGTCCTGCCTGGTCCCCTCGTCTCTTGTCTCGTCCTGCCTGGTCTCCTCGTCTCTTGTCTCGTCCTGCCTGTGCCCCTCGTCTCGTCCTGCCTGGTCCCCCTCGTCTCTTGTCTCGTCCTGCCTGGTCCCCCTCGTCTCTTGTCTCGTCCTGCCTGGTCTCTCTTGTCTCGTCCTGCCTGTCCCCCTCGTCTCCTGTCTCGTCCTGCCTGTCCCCCTCGTCTCTTGTCTCGTCCTGCCTGTCCCCCTCGTCTCGTCCTGCCTGTCCCCCTCGTCTCTTGTCTCGTCCTGCCTGTCCCCCTCGTCTCTTGTCTCGTCCTGCCTGTGCCCCTCGTCTCGTCCTGCCTGGTCCCCCTCGTCTCTTGTCTCGTCCTGCCTGGTCCCCCTCGTCTCTTGTCTCGTCCTGCCTGGTCCCCTCGTCTCTTGTCTCGTCCTGCCTGGTCCCCTCGTCTCTTGTCTCGTCCTGCCTGTCCCCCTCGTCTCTTGTCTCGTCCTGCCTGTCCCCCTCGTCTCTTGTCTCGTCCTGCCTGTCCCCCTCGTCTCGTCCTGCCTGTCCCCTTCGTCTCGTCCTGCCTGGTCCCCCTCGTCTCTTGTCTCGTCCTGCCTGTCCCCCTCGTCTCTTGTCTCGTCCTGCCTGGTCCCCCTCGTCTCTTGTCTCGTCCTGCCTGGTCCCCCTCGTCTCTTGTCTCGTCCTGCCTGTCCCCCTCGTCTCGTCCTGCCTGGTCCCCCTCGTCTCTTGTCTCGTCCTGCCTGGTCCCCCTCGTCTCTTGTCTCGTCCTGCCTGTCCCCCTCGTCTCTTGTCTCGTCCTGCCTGTCCCCCTCGTCTCTTGTCTCGTCCTGCCTGTCCCCCTCGTCTCGTCCTGCCTGGTCCCCCTCGTCTCTTGTCTCGTCCTGCCTGTCCCCCTCGTGTCTTCTCTCGTCCTGCCTGTCCCCCTCGTCTCTTGTCTCGTCCTGCCTGTCCCCCTCGTCTCGTCCTGCCTGGTCCCCCTCGTCTCTTGTCTCGTCCTGCCTGGTCCCCTCGTCTCTTGTCTCGTCCTGCCTGTCCCCCTCGTCTCGTCCTGCCTGGTCCCCCTCGTCTCTTGTCTCGTCCTGCCTGGTCCCTTCGTCTCGTCCTGCCTGTCCCCCTCGTCTCGTCCTGCCTGGTCCCCTCGTCTCTTGTCTCGTCCTGCCTGTTCCCCTCGTCTCTTGTCTCGTCCTGCCTGTCCCCCTCGTCTCTTGTCTCGTCCTGCCTGTCCCCTCGTCTCGTCTCGTCCTGCCTGTTCCCCTCGTCTCTTGTCTCGTCCTGCCTGTCCCCCTCGTCTCGTCCTGCCTGGTCCCCCTCGTCTCTTGTCTCGTCCTGCCTGGTCCCCCTCGTCTCTTGTCTCGTCCTGCCTGGTCTCTCTTGTCTCGTCCTGCCTGGTCCCCCTCGTCTCTTGTCTCGTCCTGCCTGTTCCCCTCGTCTCTTGTCTCGTCCTGCCTGGTCCCCTCGTCTCTTGTCTCGTCCTGCCTGTCCCCCTCGTCTCTTGTCTCGTCCTGCCTGGTCCCCTCGTCTCTTGTCTCGTCCTGCCTGGTCCCCTCGTCTCTTGTCTCGTCCTGCCTGGTCCCCTCGTCTCTTGTCTCGTCCTGCCTGTCCCCCTCGTCTCGTCCTGCCTGGTCCCCCTCGTCTCTTGTCTCGTCCTGCCTGGTCCCGCTCGTCTCTTGTCTCGTCCTGCCTGTCCCCCTCGTCTCGTCCTGCCTGGTCCCCTCGTCTCTTGTCTCGTCCTGCCTGGTCTCCTCGTCTCTTGTCTCGTCCTGCCTGGTCCCCTCGTCTCTTGTCTCGTCCTGCCTGTCCCCCTCGTCTCTTGTCTCGTCCTGCCTGTCCCCCTCGTCTCTTGTGTCGTCCTGCCTGTCCCCCTCGTCTCTTGTCTCGTCCTGCCTGTCCCCCTCGTCTCGTCCTGCCTGGTCCCCCTCGTCTCTTGTCTCGTCCTGCCTGGTCCCTTCGTCTCGTCCTGCCTGTCCCCCTCGTCTCGTCCTGCCTGGTCCCCTCGTCTCTTGTCTCGTCCTGCCTGTTCCCCTCGTCTCTTGTCTCGTCCTGCCTGTCCCCCTCGTCTCTTGTCTCGTCCTGCCTGTCCCCTCGTCTCGTCTCGTCCTGCCTGTTCCCCTCGTCTCTTGTCTCGTCCTGCCTGTCCCCCTCGTCTCGTCCTGCCTGGTCCCCCTCGTCTCTTGTCTCGTCCTGCCTGGTCCCCCTCGTCTCTTGTCTCGTCCTGCCTGGTCTCTCTTGTCTCGTCCTGCCTGGTCCCCCTCGTCTCTTGTCTCGTCCTGCCTGTTCCCCTCGTCTCTTGTCTCGTCCTGCCTGGTCCCCTCGTCTCTTGTCTCGTCCTGCCTGTCCCCCTCGTCTCTTGTCTCGTCCTGCCTGGTCCCCTCGTCTCTTGTCTCGTCCTGCCTGGTCCCCTCGTCTCTTGTCTCGTCCTGCCTGGTCCCCTCGTCTCTTGTCTCGTCCTGCCTGTCCCCCTCGTCTCGTCCTGCCTGGTCCCCCTCGTCTCTTGTCTCGTCCTGCCTGGTCCGCTCGTCTCTTGTCTCGTCCTGCCTGTCCCCCTCGTCTCGTCCTGCCTGGTCCCCTCGTCTCTTGTCTCGTCCTGACTGGTCTCCTCGTCTCTTGTCTCGTCCTGCCTGGTCCCCTCGTCTCTTGTCTCGTCCTGCCTGTCCCCCTCGTCTCTTGTCTCGTCCTGCCTGTCCCCCTCGTCTCTTGTGTCGTCCTGCCTGTCCCCCTCGTCTCTTGTCTCGTCCTGCCTGTCCCCCTCGTCTCGTCCTGCCTGGTCCCCCTCGTCTCGTCCTGCCTGGTCTCTCTTGTCTCGTCCTGCCTGGTCCCCCTCGTCTCTTGTCTCGTCCTGCCTGTTCCCCCTCGTCTCTTGTCTCGTCCTGCCTGGTCCCCTCGTCTCTTGTCTCGTCCTGCCTGTCCCCCTCGTCTCGTCCTGCCTGGTCCCCTCGTCTCTTGTCTCGTCCTGCCTGGTCCCCTCGTCTCTTGTCTCGTCCTGCCTGGTACCCTCGTCTCTTGTCTCGTCCTGCCTGTCCCCCTCGTCTCTTGTCTCGTCCTGCCTGTCCCCCTCGTCTCGTCCTGCCTGGTCCCCCTCGTCTCTTGTCTCGTCCTGCCTGGTCCCCCTCGTCTCTTGTCTCGTCCTGCCTGGTCCCCTCGTCTCTTGTCTCGTCCTGCCTGTCCCCCTCGTCTCGTCCTGCCTGGTCCCCTCGTCTCTTGTCTCGTCCTGCCTGGTCCCCTCGTCTCTTGTCTCGTCCTGCCTGGTCCCCTCGTCTCTTGTCTCGTCCTGCCTGTCCCCCTCGTCTCGTCCTGCCTGGTCCCCTCGTCTCTTGTCTCGTCCTGCCTGGTCCCCTCGTCTCTTGTCTCGTCCTGCCTGGTCCCCTCGTCTCTTGTCTCGTCCTGCCTGTCCCCCTCGTCTCGTCCTGCCTGGTCCCCCTCGTCTCTTGTCTCGTCCTGCCTGGTCCGCTCGTCTCTTGTCTCGTCCTGCCTGTCCCCCTCGTCTCGTCCTGCCTGGTCCCCTCGTCTCTTGTCTCGTCCTGACTGGTCTCCTCGTCTCTTGTCTCGTCCTGCCTGGTCCCCTCGTCTCTTGTCTCGTCCTGCCTGTCCCCCTCGTCTCTTGTCTCGTCCTGCCTGTCCCCCTCGTCTCTTGTGTCGTCCTGCCTGTCCCCCTCGTCTCTTGTCTCGTCCTGCCTGTCCCCCTCGTCTCGTCCTGCCTGGTCCCCCTCGTCTCGTCCTGCCTGGTCTCTCTTGTCTCGTCCTGCCTGGTCCCCCTCGTCTCTTGTCTCGTCCTGCCTGTTCCCCCTCGTCTCTTGTCTCGTCCTGCCTGGTCCCCTCGTCTCTTGTCTCGTCCTGCCTGTCCCCCTCGTCTCGTCCTGCCTGGTCCCCTCGTCTCTTGTCTCGTCCTGCCTGGTCCCCTCGTCTCTTGTCTCGTCCTGCCTGGTACCCTCGTCTCTTGTCTCGTCCTGCCTGTCCCCCTCGTCTCTTGTCTCGTCCTGCCTGTCCCCCTCGTCTCGTCCTGCCTGGTCCCCCTCGTCTCTTGTCTCGTCCTGCCTGGTCCCCCTCGTCTCTTGTCTCGTCCTGCCTGGTCCCCTCGTCTCTTGTCTCGTCCTGCCTGTCCCCCTCGTCTCGTCCTGCCTGGTCCCCTCGTCTCTTGTCTCGTCCTGCCTGGTCCCCTCGTCTCTTGTCTCGTCCTGCCTGGTCCCCTCGTCTCTTGTCTCGTCCTGCCTGTCCCCCTCGTCTCTTGTCTCGTCCTGCCTGTCCCCCTCGTCTCTTGTCTCGTCCTGCCTGTCCCCCTCGTCTCGTCCTGCCTGTCCCCTTCGTCTCGTCCTGCCTGGTCCCCCTCGTCTCTTGTCTCGTCCTGCCTGTCCCCCTCGTCTCTTGTCTCGTCCTGCCTGTCCCCCTCGTCTCTTGTCTCGTCCTGCCTGTCCCCCTCGTCTCGTCCTGCCTGGTCCCCCTCGTCTCTTGTCTCGTCCTGCCTGGTCCCCCTCGTCTCTTGTCTCGTCCTGCCTGTCCCCCTCGTCTCTTGTCTCGTCCTGCCTGTCCCCCTCGTCTCTTGTCTCGTCCTGCCTGTCCCCCTCGTCTCTTGTCTCGTCCTGCCTGTCCCCCTCGTCTCTTGTCTCGTCCTGCCTGTCCCCCTCGTCTCTTGTCTCGTCCTGCCTGTCCCCCTCGTCTCTTGTCTCGTCCTGCCTGTCCCCCTCGTCTCGTCCTGCCTGGTCCCCCTCATCTCTTGTCTCGTCCTGCCTGTCCCCCTCGTCTCTTGTCTCGTCCTGCCTGTCCCCCTCGTCTCTTGTCTCGTCCTGCCTGGTCCCCTCGTCTCTTGTCTCGTCCTGCCTGTCCCCCTCGTCTCGTCTTGCCTGGTCCCCCTCGTCTCTTGTCTCGTCCTGCCTGGTCCCTTCGTCTCGTCCTGCCTGTTCCCCTCGTCTCTTGTCTCGTCCTGCCTGTCCCCCTCGTCTCTTGTCTCGTCCTGCCTGTCCCCTCGTCTCGTCTCGTCCTGCCTGTTCCCCTCGTCTCTTGTCTCGTCCTGCCTGGTCTCTCTTGTCTCGTCCTGCCTGGTCCCCCTCGTCTCTTGTCTCGTCCTGCCTGTTCCCCTCGTCTCTTGTCTCGTCCTGCCTGGTCCCCTCGTCTCTTGTCTCGTCCTGCCTGTCCCCCTCGTCTCTTGTCTCGTCCTGCCTGGTCCCCTCGTCTCTTGTCTCGTCCTGCCTGGTCCCCTCGTCTCTTGTCTCGTCCTGCCTGGTCCCCTCGTCTCTTGTCTCGTCCTGCCTGGTCCCCTCGTCTCTTGTCTCGTCCTGACTGTCCCCCTCGTCTCGTGTCTCGTCCTGCCTGGTCCCCTCGTCTCTTGTCTCGTCCTGCCTGTCCCCCTCGTCTCTTGTCTCGTCCTGCCTGGTCCCCTCGTCTCTTGTCTCGTCCTGCCTGGTCCCCTCGTCTCTTGTCTCGTCCTGCCTGGTCCCCTCGTCTCTTGTCTCGTCCTGCCTGGTCCCCTCGTCTCTTGTCTCGTCCTGCCTGTCCCCCTCGTCTTGTCCTGCCTGGTCCCCTCGTCTCTTGTCTCGTCCTGCCTGTCCCCCTCGTCTCTTGTCTCGTCCTGCCTGTCCCCCTCGTCTCTTGTGTCGTCCTGCCTGGTCCCCCTCGTCTCTTGTCTCGTCCTGCCTGTCCCCCTCGTCTCTTGTCTCGTCCTGCCTGTCCCCCTCGTCTCTTGTCTCGTCCTGCCTGTCCCCCTCGTCTCGTCCTGCCTGGTCCCCCTCGTCTCTTGTCTCGTCCTGCCTGGTCCCCCTCGTCTCTTGTCTCGTCCTGCCTGTCCCCCTCGTCTCTTGTCTCGTCCTGCCTGTCCCCCTCGTCTCTTGTCTCGTCCTGCCTGTCCCCCTCGTCTCTTGACTCGTCCTGCCTGTCCCCCTCGTCTCTTGTGTCGTCCTGCCTGTCCCCCTCGTCTCTTGTCTCGTCCTGCCTGTCCCCCTCGTCTCGTCCTGCCTGGTCCCCCTCGTCTCGTCCTGCCTGGTCTCTCTTGTCTCGTCCTGCCTGGTCCCCCTCGTCTCTTGTCTCGTCCTGCCTGTTCCCCCTCGTCTCTTGTCTCGTCCTGCCTGGTCCCCTCGTCTCTTGTCTCGTCCTGCCTGTCCCCCTCGTCTCGTCCTGCCTGGTCCCCTCGTCTCTTGTCTCGTCCTGCCTGGTCCCCTCGTCTCTTGTCTCGTCCTGCCTGGTACCCTCGTCTCTTGTCTCGTCCTGCCTGTCCCCCTCGTCTCTTGTCTCGTCCTGCCTGTCCCCCTCGTCTCGTCCTGCCTGGTCCCCCTCGTCTCTTGTCTCGTCCTGCCTGGTCCCCCTCGTCTCTTGTCTCGTCCTGCCTGGTCCCCTCGTCTCTTGTCTCGTCCTGCCTGTCCCACTCGTCTCGTCCTGCCTGGTCCCCTCGTCTCTTGTCTCGTCCTGCCTGGTCCCCTCGTCTCTTGTCTCGTCCTGCCTGGTCCCCTCGTCTCTTGTCTCGTCCTGCCTGTCCCCCTCGTCTCTTGTCTCGTCCTGCCTGTCCCCCTCGTCTCTTGTCTCGTCCTGCCTGTCCCCCTCATCTCGTCCTGCCTGTCCCCTTCGTCTCGTCCTGCCTGGTCCCCCTCGTCTCTTGTCTCGTCCTGCCTGTCCCCCTCGTCTCTTGTCTCGTCCTGCCTGTCCCCCTCGTCTCTTGTCTCGTCCTGCCTGTCCCCCTCGTCTCGTCCTGCCTGGTCCCCCTCGTCTCTTGTCTCGTCCTGCCTGTCCCCCTCGTCTCTTGTCTCGTCCTGCCTGTCCCCCTCGTCTCTTGTCTCGTCCTGCCTGTCCCCCTCGTCTCTTGTCTCGTCCTGCCTGTCCCCCTCGTCTCTTGTCTCGTCCTGCCTGTCCCCCTCGTCTCTTGTCTCGTCCTGCCTGTCCCCCTCGTCTCTTGTCTCGTCCTGCCTGTCCCCCTCGTCTCTTGTCTCGTCCTGACTGTCCCCCTCGTCTCGTGTCTCGTCCTGCCTGGTCCCCTCGTCTCTTGTCTCGTCCTGCCTGGTCCCCTCGTCTCTTGTCTCGTCCTGCCTGGTCCCCTCGTCTCTTGTCTCGTCCTGCCTGGTCCCCTCGTCTCTTGTCTCGTCCTGCCTGTCCCCCTCGTCTTGTCCTGCCTGGTCCCCCTCGTCTCTTGTCTCGTCCTGCCTGGTCCCCTCGTCTCTTGTCTCGTCCTGCCTGTCCCCCTCGTCTCGTCCTGCCTGGTCCCCTCGTCTCTTGTCTCGTCCTGACTGGTCTCCTCGTCTCTTGTCTCGTCCTGCCTGGTCCCCTCGTCTCTTGTCTCGTCCTGCCTGTCCCCCTCGTCTCTTGTCTCGTCCTGCCTGTCCCCCTCGTCTCTTGTGTCGTCCTGCCTGTCCCCCTCGTCTCTTGTCTCGTCGTGCCTGTCCCCCTCGTCTCGTCCTGCCTGGTCCCCCTCGTCTCGTCCTGCCTGGTCTCTCTTGTCTCGTCCTGCCTGGTCCCCCTCGTCTCTTGTCTCGTCCTGCCTGTTCCCCCTCGTCTCTTGTCTTGTCCTGCCTGGTCCCCTCGTCTCTTGTCTCGTCCTGCCTGTCCCCCTCGTCTCGTCCTGCCTGGTCCCCTCGTCTCTTGTCTCGTCCTGCCTGGTCCCCTCGTCTCTTGTCTCGTCCTGCCTGGTACCCTCGTCTCTTGTCTCGTCCTGCCTGTCCCCCTCGTCTCTTGTCTCGTCCTGCCTGTCCCCCTCGTCTCTTGTCTCGTCCTGCCTGTCCCCCTCGTCTCGTCCTGCCTGGTCCCCCTCGTCTCTTGTCTCGTCCTGCCTGGTCCCCTCGTCTCTTGTCTCGTCCTGCCTGTCCCCCTCGTCTCGTCCTGCCTGGTCCCCTCGTCTCTTGTCTCGTCCTGCCTGGTCCCCTCGTCTCTTGTCTCGTCCTGCCTGGTCCCCTCGTCTCTTGTCTCGTCCTGCCTGTCCCCCTCGTCTCTTGTCTCGTCCTGCCTGTCCCCCTCGTCTCTTGTCTCGTCCTGCCTGTCCCCCTCGTCTCGTCCTGCCTGTCCCCTTCGTCTCGTCCTGCCTGGTCCCCCTCGTCTCTTGTCTCGTCCTGCCTGTCCCCCTCGTCTCTTGTCTCGTCCTGCCTGTCCCCCTCGTCTCTTGTCTCGTCCTGCCTGTCCCCCTCGTCTCGTCCTGCCTGGTCCCCCTCGTCTCTTGTCTCGTCCTGCCTGGTCCCCCTCGTCTCTTGTCTCGTCCTGCCTGTCCCCCTCGTCTCTTGTCTCGTCCTGCCTGTCCCCCTCGTCTCTTGTCTCGTCCTGCCTGTCCCCCTCGTCTCTTGTCTCGTCCTGCCTGTCCCCCTCGTCTCTTGTCTCGTCCTGCCTGTCCCCCTCGTCTCTTGTCTCGTCCTGCCTGTCCCCCTCGTCTCTTGTCTCGTCCTGCCTGTCCCCCTCGTCTCGTCCTGCCTGGTCCCCCTCATCTCTTGTCTCGTCCTGCCTGTCCCCCTCGTCTCTTGTCTCGTCCTGCCTGTCCCCCTCGTCTCTTGTCTCGTCCTGCCGGTCCCCCTCGTCTCGTCCTGCCTGGTCCCCCTCGTCTCTTGTCTCGTCCTGCCTGGTCCCCTCGTCTCTTGTCTCGTCCTGCCTGTCCCCCTCGTCTCGTCTTGCCTGGTCCCCCTCGTCTCTTGTCTCGTCCTGCCTGGTCCCTTCGTCTCGTCCTGCCTGTTCCCCTCGTCTCTTGTCTCGTCCTGCCTGTCCCCCTCGTCTCTTGTCTCGTCCTGCCTGTCCCCTCGTCTCGTCTCGTCCTGCCTGTTCCCCTCGTCTCTTGTCTCGTCCTGCCTGGTCTCTCTTGTCTCGTCCTGCCTGGTCCCCCTCGTCTCTTGTCTCGTCCTGCCTGTTCCCCTCGTCTCTTGTCTCGTCCTGCCTGGTCCCCTCGTCTCTTGTCTCGTCCTGCCGGTCCCCCTCGTCTCGTCCTGCCTGGTCCCCCTCGTCTCTTGTCTCGTCCTGCCTGGTCCCCTCGTCTCTTGTCTCGTCCTGCCTGTCCCCCTCGTCTCGTCTTGCCTGGTCCCCCTCGTCTCTTGTCTCGTCCTGCCTGGTCCCTTCGTCTCGTCCTGCCTGTTCCCCTCGTCTCTTGTCTCGTCCTGCCTGTCCCCCTCGTCTCTTGTCTCGTCCTGCCTGTCCCCTCGTCTCGTCTCGTCCTGCCTGTTCCCCTCGTCTCTTGTCTCGTCCTGCCTGGTCTCTCTTGTCTCGTCCTGCCTGGTCCCCCTCGTCTCTTGTCTCGTCCTGCCTGTTCCCCTCGTCTCTTGTCTCGTCCTGCCTGGTCCCCTCGTCTCTTGTCTCGTCCTGCCTGTCCCCCTCGTCTCTTGTCTCGTCCTGCCTGGTCCCCTCGTCTCTTGTCTCGTCCTGCCTGGTCCCCTCGTCTCTTGTCTCGTCCTGCCTGGTCCCCTCGTCTCTTGTCTCGTCCTGCCTGGTCCCCTCGTCTCTTGTCTCGTCCTGACTGTCCACCTCGTCTCGTGTCTCGTCCTGCCTGGTCCCCTCGTCTCTTGTCTCGTCCTGCCTGTCCCCCTCGTCTCTTGTCTCGTCCTGCCTGGTCCCCTCGTCTCTTGTCTCGTCCTGCCTGGTCCCCTCGTCTCTTGTCTCGTCCTGCCTGGTCCCCTCGTCTCTTGTCTCGTCCTGCCTGGTCCCCTCGTCTCTTGTCTCGTCCTGCCTGTCCCCCTCGTCTCGTCCTGCCTGGTCCCCCTCGTCTCTTGTCTCGTCCTGCCTGGTCCCCTCGTCTCTTGTCTCGTCCTGCCTGTCCCCCTCGTCTCGTCCTGCCTGGTCCCCTCGTCTCTTGTCTCGTCCTGACTGGTCTCCTCGTCTCTTGTCTCGTCCTGCCTGGTCCCCTCGTCTCTTGTCTCGTCCTGCCTGTCCCCCTCGTCTCGTCTTGCCTGGTCCCCCTCGTCTCTTGTCTCGTCCTGCCTGGTCCCTTCGTCTCGTCCTGCCTGTTCCCCTCGTCTCTTGTCTCGTCCTGCCTGTCCCCCTCGTCTCTTGTCTCGTCCTGCCTGTCCCCTCGTCTCGTCTCGTCCTGCCTGTTCCCCTCGTCTCTTGTCTCGTCCTGCCTGGTCTCTCTTGTCTCGTCCTGCCTGGTCCCCCTCGTCTCTTGTCTCGTCCTGCCTGTTCCCCTCGTCTCTTGTCTCGTCCTGCCTGGTCCCCTCGTCTCTTGTCTCGTCCTGCCTGTCCCCCTCGTCTCTTGTCTCGTCCTGCCTGGTCCCCTCGTCTCTTGTCTCGTCCTGCCTGGTCCCCTCGTCTCTTGTCTCGTCCTGCCTGGTCCCCTCGTCTCTTGTCTCGTCCTGCCTGGTCCCCTCGTCTCTTGTCTCGTCCTGACTGTCCACCTCGTCTCGTGTCTCGTCCTGCCTGGTCCCCTCGTCTCTTGTCTCGTCCTGCCTGTCCCCCTCGTCTCTTGTCTCGTCCTGCCTGGTCCCCTCGTCTCTTGTCTCGTCCTGCCTGGTCCCCTCGTCTCTTGTCTCGTCCTGCCTGGTCCCCTCGTCTCTTGTCTCGTCCTGCCTGGTCCCCTCGTCTCTTGTCTCGTCCTGCCTGTCCCCCTCGTCTCGTCCTGCCTGGTCCCCCTCGTCTCTTGTCTCGTCCTGCCTGGTCCCCTCGTCTCTTGTCTCGTCCTGCCTGTCCCCCTCGTCTCGTCCTGCCTGGTCCCCTCGTCTCTTGTCTCGTCCTGACTGGTCTCCTCGTCTCTTGTCTCGTCCTGCCTGGTCCCCTCGTCTCTTGTCTCGTCCTGCCTGTCCCCCTCGTCTCTTGTCTCGTCCTGCCTGTCCCCCTCGTCTCTTGTGTCGTCCTGCCTGTCCCCCTCGTCTCTTGTCTCGTCCTGCCTGTCCCCCTCGTCTCGTCCTGCCTGGTCCCCCTCGTCTCGTCCTGCCTGGTCTCTCTTGTCTCGTCCTGCCTGGTCCCCCTCGTCTCTTGTCTCGTCCTGCCTGTTCCCCCTCGTCTCTTGTCTCGTCCTGCCTGGTCCCCTCGTCTCTTGTCTCGTCCTGCCTGTCCCCCTCGTCTCGTCCTGCCTGGTCCCCTCGTCTCTTGTCTCGTCCTGCCTGGTCCCCTCGTCTCTTGTCTCGTCCTGCCTGGTACCCTCGTCTCTTGTCTCGTCCTGCCTGTCCCCCTCGTCTCTTGTCTCGTCCTGCCTGTCCCCCTCGTCTCTTGTCTCGTCCTGCCTGTCCCCCTCGTCTCGTCCTGCCTGGTCCCCCTCGTCTCTTGTCTCGTCCTGCCTGGTCCCCCTCGTCTCTTGTCTCGTCCTGCCTGGTCCCCTCGTCTCTTGTCTCGTCCTGCCTGTCCCCCTCGTCTCGTCCTGCCTGGTCCCCTCGTCTCTTGTCTCGTCCTGCCTGTCCCCCTCGTCTCTTGTCTCGTCCTGCCTGGTCCCCTCGTCTCTTGTCTCGTCCTGCCTGGTCCCCTCGTCTCTTGTCTCGTCCTGCCTGGTCCCCTCGTCTCTTGTCTCGTCCTGCCTGGTCCCCTCGTCTCTTGTCTCGTCCTGCCTGTCCCCCTCGTCTTGTCCTGCCTGGTCCCCCTCGTCTCTTGTCTCGTCCTGCCTGGTCCCCTCGTCTCTTGTCTCGTCCTGCCTGTCCCCCTCGTCTCGTCCTGCCTGGTCCCCTCGTCTCTTGTCTCGTCCTGACTGGTCTCCTCGTCTCTTGTCTCGTCCTGCCTGGTCCCCTCGTCTCTTGTCTCGTCCTGCCTGTCCCCCTCGTCTCGTCCTGCCTGGTCCCCTCGTCTCTTGTCTCGTCCTGCCTGGTCCCCTCGTCTCTTGTCTCGTCCTGCCTGGTCCCCTCGTCTCTTGTCTCGTCCTGCCTGTCCCCCTCGTCTCTTGTCTCGTCCTGCCTGTCCCCCTCGTCTCTTGTCTCGTCCTGCCTGTCCCCCTCGTCTCGTCCTGCCTGTCCCCTTCGTCTCGTCCTGCCTGGTCCCCCTCGTCTCTTGTCTCGTCCTGCCTGTCCCCCTCGTCTCTTGTCTCGTCCTGCCTGTCCCCCTCGTCTCTTGTCTCGTCCTGCCTGTCCCCCTCGTCTCTTGTCTCGTCCTGCCTGTCCCCCTCGTCTCTTGTCTCGTCCTGCCTGTCCCCCTCGTCTCTTGTCTCGTCCTGCCTGTCCCCCTCGTCTCTTGTCTCGTCCTGCCTGTCCCCCTCGTCTTGTCCTGCCTGGTCCCCCTCATCTCTTGTCTCGTCCTGCCTGTCCCCCTCGTCTCTTGTCTCGTCCTGCCTGTCCCCCTCGTCTCTTGTCTCGTCCTGCCGGTCCCCCTCGTCTCGTCCTGCCTGGTCCCCCTCGTCTCTTGTCTCGTCCTGCCTGGTCCCCTCGTCTCTTGTCTCGTCCTGCCTGTCCCCCTCGTCTCGTCTTGCCTGGTCCCCCTCGTCTCTTGTCTCGTCCTGCCTGGTCCCTTCGTCTCGTCCTGCCTGTTCCCCTCGTCTCTTGTCTCGTCCTGCCTGTCCCCCTCGTCTCTTGTCTCGTCCTGCCTGTCCCCTCGTCTCGTCTCGTCCTGCCTGTTCCCCTCGTCTCTTGTCTCGTCCTGCCTGGTCTCTCTTGTCTCGTCCTGCCTGGTCCCCCTCGTCTCTTGTCTCGTCCTGCCTGTTCCCCTCGTCTCTTGTCTCGTCCTGCCTGGTCCCCTCGTCTCTTGTCTCGTCCTGCCGGTCCCCCTCGTCTCGTCCTGCCTGGTCCCCCTCGTCTCTTGTCTCGTCCTGCCTGGTCCCCTCGTCTCTTGTCTCGTCCTGCCTGTCCCCCTCGTCTCGTCTTGCCTGGTCCCCCTCGTCTCTTGTCTCGTCCTGCCTGGTCCCTTCGTCTCGTCCTGCCTGTTCCCCTCGTCTCTTGTCTCGTCCTGCCTGTCCCCCTCGTCTCTTGTCTCGTCCTGCCTGTCCCCTCGTCTCGTCTCGTCCTGCCTGTTCCCCTCGTCTCTTGTCTCGTCCTGCCTGGTCTCTCTTGTCTCGTCCTGCCTGGTCCCCCTCGTCTCTTGTCTCGTCCTGCCTGTTCCCCTCGTCTCTTGTCTCGTCCTGCCTGGTCCCCTCGTCTCTTGTCTCGTCCTGCCGGTCCCCCTCGTCTCGTCCTGCCTGGTCCCCCTCGTCTCTTGTCTCGTCCTGCCTGGTCCCCTCGTCTCTTGTCTCGTCCTGCCTGTCCCCCTCGTCTCGTCTTGCCTGGTCCCCCTCGTCTCTTGTCTCGTCCTGCCTGGTCCCTTCGTCTCGTCCTGCCTGTTCCCCTCGTCTCTTGTCTCGTCCTGCCTGTCCCCCTCGTCTCTTGTCTCGTCCTGCCTGTCCCCTCGTCTCGTCTCGTCCTGCCTGTTCCCCTCGTCTCTTGTCTCGTCCTGCTATAATAAAAGGAAAAATAAATACGCAGGTCATGTGACGTCTGTAAAGAAAGAAAAACGGTTTCTAGGCAGAACTGTCCCTTATTGGAGGAGGAAGAGGAGGAGGAGGAAGATGATGATGATCAGCTCTCAGCTGTTTTACAGGATGAAGTCAGAGCAGAATAATGTTAGATGTTGCACTGCATTGTCGGAGGAAACACAACTATAAAGTTAAGACTCAGAATGAGGTCAGAGGTTAGTTTTAAACTAAATAAATTCTCGACTAATACTACTACTACTACTACTACTACAACTACTACTACAACGACTAATATGAATACTACTACTACAACTACTACTACTACTACTACTACAACTACTAATACTAATACTACTACTACTACTAATACAACTACTAAAACTAATACTAATACTACTACTACTATTACTGCTACTAATACAACTACTAAAACTACTACTACTACTAATACTACTTTAGTCCTGAATTAAGTATCTGAATTTAGTTCTTTGAGTTTAGTCCTTTGAGTTTAGTTCTTTGAGTTTAGTCCTTTGAGTTTAATTCTTGGAGTTTAGTCCTTTGAGTTTAGTCCTTTGAGTTTAGTTCTTTGAGTTTCGTCCTCTGAGTTTAGTTCTTTGAGTTTAGTCCTTTGAGTTTAGTTCTTTGAGTTTAGTCCTTTGAGTTTAGTTCTTTGAGTTTAGTCCTCTGAGTTTAGTTCTTTGAGTTTAGTTCTTTGAGTTTAGTCCTTTGAGTTTAGTTCTTTGAGTTTAGTTCTTTGAGTTTAGTCCTTTGAGTTTTGTCCTCTGAGTTTAGTTCTTTGAGTTTAGTTCTTTGAGTTTAGTTCTTTGAGTTTAGTCCTTTGAGTTTAGTTCTTTGAGTTTAGTTCTTTGAGTTTAGTCCTTTGAGTTTCGTCCTCTGAGTTTAGTTCTTTGAGTTTAGTTCTTTGAGTTTAGTTCTTTGAGTTTAGTTCTTTGAGTTTAGTTCTTTGAGTTTAGTCCTTTGAGTTTAG
Organism: Ophthalmolycus amberensis; assembly: GCA_024529925.1. Taxonomy (NCBI): domain Eukaryota; kingdom Metazoa; phylum Chordata; class Actinopteri; order Perciformes; family Zoarcidae; genus Ophthalmolycus; species Ophthalmolycus amberensis. The sequence continues at coordinate 31,860 of JAFEUB010000415.1, forward strand.
TTCTTTGAGTTTAGTTCTTTGAGTTTAGTCCTTTGAGTTTCGTCCTCTGAGTTTAGTCCTTTGAGTTTAGTCCTTTGAGTTTAGTTCTTTGAGTTTAGTTCTTTGAGTTTAGTCCTTTGAGTTTAGTCCTTTGAGTTTAGTCCTTTGAGTTTAGTTCTTTGAGTTTAGTCCTTTGAGTTTAGTTCTTTGAGTTTAGTCCTCTGAGTTTAGTTCTTTGAGTTTAGTCCCAGAGTTTCTGGAACAGTTGGTTTAAAGTCTGATCAGAGCAGCAGATGTAATTTCCCTCCAAAGCAAACAGCAACGACCTCATTGACCAGAGACACACCCACCCTGAGTATGTACTGTACATGTGTGTGTGTGTGTGTACACGTCAGAGCTCAAACTATTTCCTTCTTTCTGCAGTCGAGATGAAACCAGAGTTCAGCTGACGTTTGTTCCTGATAACTGTGATATTTGTGCTTTGAACAGAGTACTCACTCTTCTACTACAAAGTACTTTTTACTGCCTTTATATTTATCGGCCAGCTGGAGTTACTTTTTTTTATTTTATATTCAACAGGATATAAACTTCACGTGTTACTTGACTTAATTACCTCCAAGTTTTGTTTTTGAAGGATCATCAGAGACACAAAGAGGAAACAAGTATTTATAGCAACATAATACCTTGTTTTGCTTTTCAATTAACAGCCGTCTGTCACAGTTACATGTACAACGTGTACTGTAGTACAAACGTGAGGTTCTTCTACTTAACTCGAGTATTTACATTTCTGTTAGTTCATACTTTTTACTCCACTACACCTCAGAGGTACATATTGTACTTTATACTGTACTACATCTCAGAGGTACATATTGTACTTTTTACTCCACTACACCTCAGAGGTACATATTGTACTTTATACTGTACTACATGTCAGAGGTACATATTGTACTTTTTACTGTACTACAGGAGTACATACAGGTAGTGGAGTATTTTCACAATGTGGTATTAGTACCTTTACTGCAGTAAAGTATAAGAATACTTCTTCCTGCACAGAGCAGTACTCGTGTCCTTAAATTATGTAAAATATTCTATTAAAGTATCAGATATTAAAACGGTTAAACTTTACTCATTGAAAATGCTGTTTTTTTAGTATGTTTTAAAATAAGAGTTATAATATAGTTGTAATATAGTTATCATATAATGTATTGTTCTCTTTGTTCCCTCTGATGCTGATACCTGATTCTACCTCTCGAGGTCGTTTCAGGGAACAAGTTTTATCTCAAAGATTAAAAAATAAAATAAAACATAAAAATAAAACATTAAAATAAAACGTAAAAATAAAACAAAAATAAAACATGAACATAAAACATAAAACATAAAAATAAAACAAAAATAAAACATAAAAATAAAACAAAAATAAAACGTAAAAATAAAACGTAAAAATAAAACAAACAAAAATAAAACATTCAACTAAAACATTCAAATAAAACGTAAAAATAAAATATTAAAATTTAAATAAAACATAAAAATAAAAAAATAAAAAATAAAAATAAAATAATAATTCAGCAGCACACAGATGATGTCAGATGAGGACATCCCCCCCTCCTTCATATACTGCGGCTGTTGCCATGGCAATACTACAGAGCAGCTGTTACCTCCCGTGACCTCACAGCGGTGCGTTCAGGAGCTGCTGGTTCATTCCAGCTCCAGACAGACTTATTTTTATAACTCGTCCTCAGACGACTTCTGGAGACTTTAGAGACCTCGAGTGACTTCAAACAATCTGAGTCTGAAGATTCCATCAGAGAAATATTCACTAAAAATATTAATATTCAACACGCCTGCATCCTTTTATCATTCAAGTCCTCTACAGTGGGAAAAGTACTAATACCACAGTGTACAAATACTATGTTATAGTAAAAGTACTTATACCACAGTGTACAAATAAAAAGTACTAATACCACAGTGTACAAATACTATGTTATAGTAAAAGTACTAATACCACAGTGTACAAATACTATGTTATAGTAAAAGTACTAACACCACAATGTACAAATACTATGTTATAGTAAAAGTACTAATACCACACAGAACAAATACTATGTTATAGTAAAAGTACTAATACCACAATGTACAAATACTATGTTATAGTAAAAGTACTAATACCACAGTGTACAAATACTATGTTATAGTAAAAGTACTCATACCACAATGTACAAATACTATGTTATAGTAAAAGTACTAATACTACAGTGTACAAATACTATGTTATAGTAAAAGTACTAATACCACAGTGTACAAATACTATGTTATAGCAAAAGTACTAATAGTACAGTGTACAAATACTATGTTATAGTAAAAGTACTAATACCACAATGTACAAATACTATGTTATAGTAAAAGTACTAATACCACAGTGTACAAATACTATGTTATAGTAAAAGTACTAATACTACAGTGTACAAATACTATGTTATAGTAAAAGTACTAATACTAGTTAAAATACTATGTTATAGTAAAAGTACTAATACTACAATGTACAAATACTATGTTATAGTAAAAGTACGAATACCACAGTGTACAAATACTATGTTATAGTAAAAGTACTAATACTACAGTTTACAAATACTATGTTATAGTAAAAGTACTAATATTACAGTTAAAATACTATGTTATAGTAAAAGTACTAATACTACAATGTACAAATACTATGTTATAGTAAAAGTACTAATACCACAGTGTACAAATACTATGTTATAGTAAAAGTACTAATACTACAGTTTACAAATACTATGTTATAGTAAAAGTACTAATATTACAGTTAAAATACTATGTTATAGTAAAAGTACTAATACTACAATGTACAAATACTATGTTATAGTAAAAGTACTAATACCACAGTGTACAAATACTATGTTATAGTAAAAGTACTAATACTACAATGTACAAATACTATGTTATAGTAAAAGTACTAATACCACAGTGTACAAATACTATGTTATAGTAAAAGTACTAATACTACAGTGTACAAATACTATGTTATAGTAAAAGTACTAATACTACAGTGTACAAATACTATGTTATAGTAAAAGTACTAATACTACAGTTAAAATACTATGTTATAGTAAAAGTACTAATACTACAGTTAAAATACTATGTTATTGTAAAAGTACTAATACCACACAGAACAAATACTATGTTATAGTAAAAGTACTAATACCACAATGTACAAATACTATGTTATAGTAAAAGTACTAATACTACAGTGTACAAATACTATGTTATAGTAAAAGTACTAATACCACAGTGTACAAATACTATGTTATAGTAAAAGTACTAATACTACAATGTACAAATACTATGTTATAGTAAAAGTACTAATACCACAGTGTACAAATACTATGTTACAGTAAAAGTACTAATACTACAGTGTACAAATACTATGTTATAGTAAAAGTACTAATACTACAGTTAAAATACTGTTATAGTAAAAGTACTAATACCACACAGAACAAATACTATGTTATAGTAAAAGTACTAATACTACAGTGTACAAATACTGTTATAGTAAAAGTACTAATACCACAGTGTACAAATACTATGTTATAGTAAAAGTACTAATACTACAGTTAAAATACTGTTATAGTAAAAGTACTAATACCACAGTGTACAAATACTATGTTATAGTAAAAGTACTAATACTACAGTGTACAAATACTATGTTATAGTAAAAGTACTAATACTACAGTTAAAATACTGTTATAGTAAAAGTACTAATACCACAATGTACAAATACTATGTTATAGTAAAAGTACTAATACTACAGTGTACAAATACTGTTATAGTAAAAGTACTAATACCACAGTGTACAAATACTATGTTATAGTAAAAGTACTAATACCACAATGTACAAATACTATGTTATAGTAAAAGTACTAATACCACAGTGTACAAATACTATGTTATAGTAAAAGTACTAATACTAGTGTACAAATACTGTTATAGTAAAAGTACTAATACTACAGTTAAAATACTATGTTATAGTAAAAGTACTTATACCACACAGAACAAATACTATGTTATAGTAAAAGTACTAATACCACAGTGTACAAATACTATGTTATAGTAAAAGTACTAATACTACAGTGTACAAATACTATGTTATAGTAAAAGTACTAATACTAGTTAAAATACTGTTATAGTAAAAGTACTAATACTACAATGTACAAATACTGTTATAGTAAAAGTACTAATACCAGTGTACAAATACTGTTAAAATAAAAGTACTAATATCTCAAAGTAAAGATACTGTTACAGTATAATGTTCTTTCAGTAAAAGTATTGCAGTATAATCAGTAAAATGTAGTGAAAGTATTCAAACTGACTGTTGTACTATTATATATTCTATCATTAGAGTATTAGTACATTAATGTAAAAGCAGGATTTTACAGTTTTTAAATATTTAGAAAGATTAAGTTATGATTATTATAACTAATGGCGTCAGATAGACTCAAGTAAAGTACAAGTACCTCAAATGTGTACCAAGTACTTCAGACCCATGGTGTAAGTACAGGAGAATACTCCCTCTGAAATGTAGTGGGGTAGTGGTGGAAAGTACATTTACTCAAGTATTTGTACTGGAGTATTTTCTTGTCATGTTACTTTATACTTAGAGTATTTATAATATATTTGAGCTAACAGGTTTATTCATTTAATGAATTATCATTATCAGAAGTACTATTCAGTGTATTTGTACATGTAGTACCACTGCAGTGTATTTGTACCTGTAGTAGTACAACTGCAGTGTATATGTACCTGTAGTAGTACCACTGCAGTGTATTTGTACCTGTAGTAGTACCACTGCAGTGCATTTGTACCTGTAGTAGTACCACTGCAGTGTATTTGTACCTGTAATAGTATCACTGCAGTGTATTTGTACCTGTAGTAGTACCACTGCAGTGTATTTGTACCTGTAGTAGTATCACTGCAGTGTATTTGTACCTGTAGTAGTACCACTGCAGTGTATTTGTACCTGTAGTAGTATCACTGGTGTATTTGTACCTGTAGTAGTACCACTGCAGTGTATTTGTACCTGTAGTAGTACCACTGCAGTGTATTTGTACCTGTAGTAGTACCACTGCAGTGTATTTGTACCTGTAGTAGTACCACTGCAGTGTATTTGTACCTGTAGTAGTACCACTGCAGTGTATTTGTACCTGTAGTAGTACCACTGCAGTGTATTTGTACCTGTAGTAGTACCACTGCAGTGTATTTGTACCTGTAGTAGTACCACTGCAGTGTATTTGTACCTGTAGTAGTATCACTGCAGTGTATTTGTACCTGTAGTAGTACCACTGCAGTGTATTTGTACCTGTAGTAGTACCACTGCAGTGTATTTGTACCTGTAGTAGTACCACTGCAGTGTATTTGTACCTGTAGTAGTACCACTGCAGTGTATTTGTACCTGTAGTAGTATCACTGCAGTGTATTTGTACCTGTAGTAGTACCACTGCAGTGTATTTGTACCTGTAGTAGTATCACTGCAGTGTATTTGTACCTGTAGTAGTACCACTGCAGTGTATTTGTACCTGTAGTACCACTGCAGTGTATTTGTACCTGTAGTAGTACCACTGCAGTGTATTTGTACCTGTAGTAGTATCACTGCAGTGTATTTGTACCTGTAGTAGTACCACTGCAGTGTATTTGTACCTGTAGTAGTACCACTGCAGTGTATTTGTACCTGTAGTAGTACCACTGCAGTGTATTTGTACCTGTAGTAGTACCACTGCAGTGTATTTGTACCTGTAGTACCACTGCAGTGCATTTGTAACTGTAGTAGTACCACTGCAGTGTATTTGTACCTGTAGTAGTACCACTGCAGTGTATTTGTACCTGTAGTAGTACCACTGCAGTGCATTTGTACCTGTAGTAGTACCACTGCAGTGTATTTGTACCTGTAGTAGTACCACTGCAGTGTATTTGTACCTGTAGTAGTACCACTGCAGTGCATTTGTACCTGTAGTAGTACCACTGCAGTGTATTTGTACCTGTAGTAGTATCACTGCAGTGTATTTGTACCTGTAGTAGTACCACTGCAGTGTATTTGTACCTGTAGTAGTACCACTGCAGTGTATTTGTACCTGTAGTAGTACCACTGCAGTGTATTTGTACCTGTAGTAGTACCACTGCAGTGTATTTGTACCTGTAGTAGTACCACTGCAGTGCATTTGTACCTGTAGTAGTACCACTGCAGTGTATTTGTACCTGTAGTAGTACCACTGCAGTGGAGTCTCTGCAGCCTCTTCGTGTCTCGTTCAGCCTGAAAAACAAAAACACAAAAATACAAATATTCACAGTGATGAGAGCGAGAGATAGGATCTTTCATATTCTTGGTTCAAAGATGATATCGTAGTATTCTGATGATCAGGTGAGTCACATTTTATTGGTAAAACAACAAAAGAAACGAGAGAACATTTTAACTTTGACTGATGTGAAGCGACAGCCAATCAGAGAGCAGGACAGCAACAAAGTGACGAGTCATGTAAATGAAATCCCTCTGATGTGATTGGATCGCTCTGAAATGTCATTTAAAGTCTTAAACAACATTTGATGTGTTTTATTTATACAGGAAGGACCAATATTCAAAAAGACATGAATGAACGTTCACACAACTAGAATAAAGCAGTTAAGACTCTGAATTCAGAGCGTCCTTGAACACACCGACTAACATTCCTGAACAAACAGCTGACTTTACTTTAACTTCTTTAAGAGCGAGCGAGAGAGCGAGAGAGAGAGAGACAGAGAGAGAGAGAGAGAGAGACAGAGAGAGACAGAGAGAGCGAGAGAGAGAGCGAGAGAGAGAGAGAGAGAGAGAGAGAGAGAGAGACAGAGAGAGAGACAGAGAGAGAGCGAGAGCGAGAGAGAGACAGAGAGAGAGAGAGAGAGAGAGAGAGACAGAGACAGAGAGAGACAGAGACAGAGAGAGACAGAGAGAGACAGAGACAGAGAGAGAGAGTGAGAGAGAGACAGAGACAGAGACAGAGAGAGACAGAGAGAGAGACAGAGAGAGACAGAGACAGAGAGAGACAGAGACAGAGAGAGACAGAGAGAGACAGAGACAGAGAGAGAGAGCGAGAGAGAGACAGAGAGAGACAGAGAGACAGAGAGAGACAGAGAGAGAGAGAGAGACAGAGACAGAGACAGAGAGCGAGAGAGAGAGAGAGGCATATTTTTTCAGGTTTTTTAAAATCTCGTTTCTCCAGTTTCCCATCCTCCCCGAGCTCTGGTCCTGGTTCTGGTCCTGGTCTTGGTCTCCGTCGTCCTCTTCCTCCTCCTCCCCCCCCCGGGCCCTTCTCCCTCTACGACTCTCGTCTCCACCCTCAGCACCTCCTCGTACAGGTACGCCGACTTCACCTCCAGCAGGAAGCAGAAGAGCTGCAGCAGCCAGACGAAGGAGCGAGGCAACGTCTCCTCCACCTCTGAGTAAAGTCTGGAGCTCATCCTGGAGAGAGGAAGAGGAGGGACGGTCAGAGGAGGAAGAGGAGGGACGGTCAGAGGAGGAACGGGTCAGAGGAGGAAGAGGAGGGACGGTCAGAGGAGGAAGAGGAGGGACGGTCAGAGGAGGGACGGGTCAGAGGAGGAAGAGGAGGGACGGTCAGAGGAGGAAGAGGAGGGACGGTCAGAGGAGGGACGGGTCAGAGGAGGAAGAGGAGGGACGGTCAGAGGAGGAACGGGTCAGAGGAGGGACGGGTCAGAGGAGGAAGAGGAGGGACGGGTCAGAGGAGGAAGAGGAGGGACGGTCAGAGGAGGAAGAGGAGGGACGGTCAGAGGAGGAAGAGGAGGGACGGGTCAGAGGAGGAAGAGGAGGGACGGTCAGAGGAGGAAGAGGAGGGACGGTCAGAGGAGGGACGGGTCAGAGGAGGGACGGGTCAGAGGAGGAAGAGGAGGGACGGGTCAGAGGAGGAAGAGGAGGGACGGGTCAGAGGAGGAAGAGGAGGGACGGTCAGAGGAGGAAGAGGAGGGACGGGTCAGAGGAGGAAGAGGAGGGACGGTCAGAGGAGGAAGGACGGTCAGAGGAGGAAGAGGAGGGACGGTCAGAGGAGGAAGAGGAGGGACAGGTCAGAGGAGGAGGGACGGGTCAGAGGAGGAAGAGGAGGGACGGTCAGAGGAGGGACGGGTCAGAGGATGAAGAGGAGGGACGGGTCAGAGGAGGAAGAGGAGGGACGGGTCAGAGGAGGGACGGGTCAGAGGAGGAAGGACGGTCAGAGGAGGAAGAGGAGGGACGGGTCAGAGGAGGAAGAGGAGGGACGGGTCAGAGGAGGAAGAGGAGGGACGGTCAGAGGAGGGACGGTCAGAGGAGGAAGAGGAGGGACGGTCAGAGGAGGGACGGTCAGAGGAGGAAGAGGAGGGACGGTCAGAGGAGGGACGGTCAGAGGAGGAAGAGGAGGGACGGGTCAGAGGAGGAAGAGGAGGGACGGGTCAGAGGAGGGACGGTCAGAGGAGGAAGAGGAGGGACGGTCAGAGGAGGGACGGTCAGAGGAGGAAGAGGAGGGACGGTCAGAGGAGGGACGGGTCAGAGGAGGAAGAGGAGGGACGGTCAGAGGAGGAAGAGGAGGGACGGTCAGAGGAGGGACGGGTCAGAGGAGGAAGAGGAGGGACGGTCAGAGGAGGAAGAGGAGGGACGGTCAGAGGAGGAAGAGGAGGGACGGTCAGAGGAGGGACGTGTGTGACAGGTGTGTGTGTGCGCGTGTGTGTGTGTGTCGTTACCAAAGAGCCCGAACACATCGACCAATCACTGGAGCTCCCTGTGGTCACATGTTGCTACTGAACCAATCGAACAAACGCGCTGATTTCACTCCAACAGGTGAAACTGAAGCTGCTCTTTTCACCACGAACATGAAAGTAGGTTGAAATTATTAATGAACCTGCAGACATCAGGTGAAATCGTTTAACATCATCATGTAGTTCAGATTATAACTAAGAGTTCTGAATATTTAATACGTGATTCTGTAAAATAAATGGTTTCTTTTCATTTCACAAATCTGATGCTTAAAGAATAAAACACTTAAATCTTGTTTCTCCATAAAAACATGAGCAGCTGCTCTGATTTTAAACCTAAAACTAAAAAGATGATCCATTTCATTTTGGAACCCCAGACGGGAGTAAGAACACATGTTGAGCGTACCTGCGTGTGAGCCGGCGGTCTCACTGGCCGTCATGACGGACGCCTCGGCCGAGTCAGAGTCAGAGTCAGGACCTCTCTGAGGAGAGAAGGTTCACGTCCCACTGACTCCATGTTCAGATCAACAACACGCAGACATCAGACACAAGCTGCTCGCCATCAATCAATAACTCAGAGATCTGGATCAACGTTACAAACCTCAACACACTTTATATGAGATCATCATTCACAGACATGACAGAGAGGATAATATTATGACATAATAACGCTACTCTAATGGAATGTAAGAGTAAGAAAATAGAAATATCATATATTTATATATTTATTGGGGGTGTAACGACACACGTATTCGTATTGAACCGTTCGGTACGCATGACGAACCGAACAATAGGTTTGAATAAAAAAATAATATAAAATAAAAACCTTTATTGAACCAGGTCGTCCCATTGAGATTAAAATCTCTTTTGCAAGATGTAAGCAACAATACTACATAACATTAAGGAGCAGTTTTTGTTTTTTATGCTTATGTGTTGCTAAGAAGACACCCCAGAAGATGGGTCACTCAGGTATAGTTCCATCATTGTTCAAAGTCAAAGAATAACTTCATGATGTTAGTTGTGATGAATAAATATATTTTAAAATCAAGTACATTTCTCTGCATTTATAGTTTTCTACTGTACCGAACCGTACCGAACCGTGGCTTTTGTGAACCGTTACACCCCTAATATACATATAATAAATAATAACAACAATAATAAAATAATATGAAGAATACAATAATTTTAACAGCAATAATATTACTACCAATATCAATATTATCAATATTAACAATAATAATAATAACAGTAGCAATGATAATAATAATACGATGCTCAGGTGTGCGTGTGGTGAACTCACCACTCTGAACCGACTCGTCCTCGTCGGGTTGCTGGCGTACGCCTGCCGGCTCTTCTGCAGGTAGATCCTCCACAGCTGACACAGAACCTGGTCCTGAAACAACAGGACTCATCAGCTGGAGTCATTCAGAAGAACAATAGACAATTAAAGCTGCGAGCAGCGATGAGCGGGCCCTCGCAATATGCACGTCGGGGTGCCGGCGGGACTCCGGCCTGCGCGGCCGAGAACATCCGCGACCGTCGGACGGCGCGAGGACTCTGGCTGATGCTGCCATTCAGTTCTGTGACCGTCAGACACTGCATGCAGGTTTAGAGCATGGCCCCAATATACTTTTATTTCAGTCCATATGTGATACATGTTCCTACCAAATTTCATACATCTAGGTCAAACGTACTGCGAGGGCTGCTTCGTTGAAATTTTGTAGGGGGCGCTATTGAGCCGATTTGCCACTCTGAACCAATAAAATCATATTCTATAACTACATTTCGGGCTTGTAATCTGCTTGCCAAGTTTGCTTATGTTTCGAGCATTTGTAGCCTATCAAAATGACCTTCGTTGTTAATGGCGAAGACTGCATCGCCACGGCAACGGCGTTCGATGAAACATCAAAAGCTTCATGATCTGGCATTATGAACTTCTTGTATTTGTGTGGAACAAATTTGATATTGATTTGATTGACCGACTAAGAGAAACAAGCCAAAGTATCAAGACTTTAACTTCCTGTTACCAGTAGGTGGCGCTATGACTATGATTCAAAATAGTTAAATTAGCGCGCTAACGTTAGCCGTGCGTTAGCCGGTTTTATCAGACTGTTCACACCAGTGATGCCCTGCAGGGTGATGTTGTGGACTTGTGTGCTGCAGACCTCAGTGTGGGTTTGACTTCCTCCCGCATGTGTAGATTCACTGTCCCTGTGTTAGCCTGCTTACGTTAGCCGTGCTTACGTTAGCCGTGCTAACGTTAGCCGTTTCTTCCTGCTGCCGAACGCAGCAGATGTAATACACGTGTGTCTTGTTTACTTTCTAAGCTAAGCTAAATACTAGCAGAGTTTGGCTGAGGGTGGCTGAGTTTGATTAGCCGAATATGGATACAGTTTGACCGGATTCAAATCAGAGCTTTCGCGCTACGTTGCACACTTTGGAGCCGAGATATCTCAATGTTTTTACGGACAGCGACACTCTCTCTCTCTCTCTACAACCAACCACAGCTGAAGTCATGGAGTAGCGTTACCTGAGGAAAGCGGGTACGATAGTAGTAATAAGCTATGTGTGGACATCCATTGCTAAATAATCTAGAGTCACCGTAACCGTGCACTTTATCACTGTAAGTATTGTTTTACCATATGTTCCAGAAAGAGTTATTTTTGTACGACAGATGAATGCTCATTGTCTATAACAGGGGAATTTGTTTGAAGAGAAGTCTGTGTGATTTATTAGTGAATAAGGGCAGCTTGTTATGACGCAGAACATGCTGAATTCTGTTTTTACTACGAGGACGTTGCTACAGGCCCGATTGTATTATCTTTCCAATGATAGAAGAGATGTGTTAACTTGGGGGTAACATTTCTATTTGTTAATAATATTGAATTAATAAAAGATAATTGAAGTAAATGTATTTTTTACATGATGAATCTTTACAAATATGCTGTGTTTTTACAAATAGCAGAAAGTCACAGTGAGAAAAATATATAATATTTGCTACTTTCCTTGACAATAATTTTTTCATCAAGATAACTTAATAACTTAACCTTCATTGATTGTTCTATCTGACTTTATTACAGCAACTTCTGACTGCAAAAGTGTCCTGTGTCTGCTATCCCCCAGAGTGTCCTGGTCAACCTCACTGACTGCACCATCCCACCGCAAGAGTGTCCTGGTCAACCTCACTGACTGCACCATCCCACCGCAAGAGTGTCCTGGTCAACCTCACTGACCTGCCAGGCATGAAACGGTGAATGTTTCTCACTGAACAAGCGATTCCAATGTTAAAAAGCTTATGTGTGATGGTCTAGCTAAATTATGTGGAGGTGTATGGAGTGTAGTGTATCTCTATCTGATAGATATGAGCTACTAAAACATATTAGACTACAGCACAGGCAGCGCTATCCATGCCCACACATAAACTGCCCATGTACTTTTAAGACGTGGAATGCTTTGCACATTCATTTAAGTATAGGCCATCTTCAACAAAACTCCCAGGAGCTGCTAGAATTGTCAACATTCAGTTGTCATTTGTGCACTTGTATTGATCTTCCACAGAGAAGGATTCTTTTTTACACATTTGCACTCATTTGAAGAGTCAAGAAACTGTTACTTGTATGTTTGGGGGTTGCAGTGTTCAAACAAATGTATACGGAACATTTCACTCTCACAAGACCAGGAAACGCAATCCACATACGTTTAAATATTTCAAGCCAGATGTAGTTTCACAAGAATCCTGTGATAATCCTGAGGAAGATGAACATACTCAAGATAACCCTGCAGTTGAAGATGCGTGTATTGTGCATTTGCATGTCTTGACGGACTGAACTGCAATATCAAATGTGTACCTAACAACAGTGACAACAAAATAGCCAAACTAATTTCTTTTTTGTGTAGGTGAATGCAGAATTCAAGAGAATCACAACAATCAATTTGCAGTAGCTGGATCTTCACTCTGAAAACCTGATCCAGGTGTATGCCAAGAAAGGTGGAGTTCAAGGGAGAAAGATCAAGAGCATCATGGTACCCATAACCCAGGTATGATAACAATGGAAAAGTTAAAGAGAGGCTATTCTACTCGTAGAGCTTTTGTATTTTTTTACTTCCCCGTTGCTCTTATTGGTTGTCTGCACCTGTTGATAACGCCCCTTGGAAATTTAAAATGAACTGAGAGGTTCCAGAATAATACGCATTTCTGAAATTAGGGTGGTGATGCCAAGCTGTGATCGGTAGCGAACATTCAAAAACCTTGGGAGATTAATAAGAAACTTTAGGAAAGGTGTAGTTGAAGTCATAGGCGCCACCAGCTACTGGATCCGAAGGGTTCACATACTAATGCACACATGGATATTGCGTGGTTAATCATTGTGATTAATAAGCTGGTTGGTTGAGATGGTGTTCCTAATGTTATTTTATTTTGCATATTTTCTCTTATCTGCATACTTAGACTGACAGCGTTGACATCAGACGAGAATGCGTCCTCAAAGTTCTGTGTCTACCTGAACGAAGCTGGTGAGGGACAAGGTATGTTCATTTACCTTTATCTTTATTTGGGGATGATCACAGTTGGAATAGATGTGGTTTCCTCTTGGTTGCCATTAGCTTTAAAAACGTGAAACTTTTATTTACCTTAGTAATGCTAGAATAACAACCACTGATCTCATGGTAACAGACAAGCCACTGGTAGGGCTTAGTCATTGAAGTAGCTCACCATGGCTCAGTGAAACAATTTAATATCAGGTAGTCATAATGTCTTTTAATTATGTGAATAAAGTTATTGCTGTTTATACAGTAAAATTAACATGTGCAATAAAAATGGGATGTAATGCACATAAGTGAAAAATGATTGCCCTTGTTAATTGTTGTCACATAATTTCGAAAGCAGTCAAACGGCCATGGCAGAGACCGTCTTTGGAATCCTTGTCATTCGAAAAGAAGGTGCAGAGCCCAGTGATGACCCTGAGGATGTTGGAGTCATTCTGGAGGGGGTGGAAGTGCTAGAGGAGTTGGAAAAGGTACATTTTGCGGTGTCAATGTTGCTTGTGCTTGTGTATGCGCTCAACCTGAGCTACCTTCCAGAGCTCAAGTACACATTCGAAGCTCTGCAGAAGATCATGATGGAACTAAATGGAAACAAACTATCCATAAAAGGACAAGCTCTCAAAACAAAGCTTTTCCATTAGTTTGAGACTGCCCACTGATGGCTAAAGCAGATAAGAAACTTCCGTGTTTCTGTGCTATTTTCTGTAATCCTGTGAGTTCACCAGGACATTAAACGACAAGTGCAGCAAGTTAGTAATTGCAAATGTTTAAAAGGAATGTTTTTAATGTTTTAAGAAGAATGTTTGAAATCTTTTAAGACAAATGTTTGAAAGGTTTTAAGAGGAATGTGTTTGTTTTTTTTTAGACCGCTTGTTTTTTTTCAAATGGATTAAGTACCAAGATCCACTATGTTGGCACTTTTAAAAATAAGTAAAGCAGTGTACTTTATTATTTTGTATGTATGTCATAGAAAGTTGAAAAAACTTGTAATTTTGATATGTATGTTTGCAAGCAACTGCTCGTTAAAACATTATTCAGTGCCTCCTTTGAGAAATACAATTGTATTGCAACATCTCCCATTTGTCTTGTTATGTTTCCAGCCGGCTGTATATTTTGTTAAAACTTAAGTTTCAGTTCTGTTTCATGGTAAACGTTTAAAAAATGTTAACACTCTAAAGTTATTTTTAGAATTACCTTAGCTAAATCATGGAAAGTATTTCAACACGATTAAACGTGGAGTTGTCAGGTGCTTGTATGGGTCTATAGACCCATACAAGCACCTGACAACTCCACGTTTCATCAAAAAAAACGATGCTTTCAACGAACTAAATAAAATCATGGAAAGGATTTCCACACGATTAAAACGCTTTCTTTAAGCAAAAAGCAATTCTGTTGGTCCAACATAATTTACTTGGGCCGGATCAACGTAATGTATTGGGGTTAGTCCAACCTATTTTACTTGGGCCGGATTAAATTAATTCATTTGGGTTGGTCCAACTTAATTGACTATTGTATTTTTTACTCATGTAGAATTGGTCAAACCCACCCTATTAAATTGAGTTGGACACAACCCAAGTAAATGCGTTGAACCAACCCTAATAAATTAAGTTGATCCTACTCAAGTACTTTAAGTTGGATCAACATAATTGTTTTATGCTTAAAGAAAGCATTTTAATCATGTGGAAATCCTTTCCATGATTTTATTAAGTTCGTTGAAAGCGTCGTTTTTTTGAGTGTACAGTCATTCAGGTCTTAGGGATCTTTAGAGGTCTTTCTCTCTCATTCTTTCTTCTCTCTCTCTCTCTCTCTTCTCTCTCACTCACTCATTCTTTCTTCTCTCTCTCTCTGTCACTCACTCACTCACTCACTCATTCTTCTCTCTCTCTCTCTCTTCTCTCTCACTCACTCATTCTTTCTTCTCTCTCTCTCTCTCACTCACTCACTCTCTCATTCTTTCTTCTCTCTCTCTCTCTCTTTCTTCTCTCTCTCTCTCTTTCTTCTCTCTCTCTCTCTTTCTTCTCTCTCACTCACTCATCCTTTCTTCTCTCTCTCTCTCTCACTCACTCACTCACTCATTCTTCTCTCTCTCTCTCTCTCTCACTCTTTCTTCTCTCTCTCTCTCACTCATTCTTTCTTCTCTCTCTCTCTCACTCATTCTTTCTTCTCTCTCTCTCACTCACTCTTTCTTCTCTCTCTCACAAATTCTCTCCTCTCTCACTCACTCACTCACTCATTCTTTCTTCTCTCTCTCTCTCACTCACTCATTCTTTCTTCTCTCTCTCTCTCACTCACTCACTCACTCATTCTTTCTTCTCTCTCTCTCTCACTCTCTCTCTCTCACT
>JAFEUB010000415.1:55000-65000 GCA_024529925.1 Ophthalmolycus amberensis
CTCTGCTGCTTTTAGGTTGTACAACGTCCTCTTTACAAATAGATCTGTTGTGTGTGAAGGATTTGTTTTGTACGTGGAGAACAAAACGCTGTACAGCGGTTCACCCAGACTGACAACTGAAGAGCAGAAAGAGAGAGATGAAATCTCCAGTTATTGGTGAAAGAAGAAGAAGAGACTGGAGGCTTATCATTTAAAAAAGGAGCAGGTTCATGTGTCAGTGTCAAGTGTTTCACATTTAAAGCAGCCTTTAACAGCTGCTCTTCAGACTTCACAAGATAATAAATTAGTGTGGGGTTAGCGGCACTATTGGAGTATCAGCTGAACATAACGTGAACGGATAAATCACAGTTCAACTTCTTCAATCTAACCAGCCAGTGGACTGCAGAGGGCCAAAGAGAAATGAACATTTAGAACCCAGTTTCACTGTTGTGGTTCAATAAAGATTGAGGGTCACTTACACTTTTCATTCTCCTTCTTTTGATGCCAAAAACTACTTAAAAATGTGAATAATATACTGTTTTATTTGTTAGAATAGTTATCATCGATGATACAGTAGAAAAGCATAAACAGAACAACTTATTTAAACGGTGGTGTAACAAAGACCGAGATGTAAAATGATCTTCACTGACAGTAAAGAGACGTGATAAACAAAAGACAAACTCACTGTGAAGGTCCGACTCGTCCAGATTCTCCCATTTCATGATCTCCTCGATGACGTCTTCCAGGGTGACCAAGCCCAGCATCTCGTAGAAGGGGTCTCCCTCCCCCTCGTTGTTCACCTTCTGCACGATGGCCAGGAGGGATTCTGAAGTGGAACAAAGAGACTCATGAGTGGGGGGGGGGGGGGGGGGGGTTTCAGCTGATTACGTCATCCGTTAGTACACAAGAAGAAGTAGGGTTTTTAAGAACAGGACCCCGATTACTCTTCTCCATGTATGTGTACATTCTACAAATATATCAGCGATCTACCGCATGTGTGTCAACGCGTCGAGCACGAGGGTGACGGGATGTGCAGTTGCATCAGTTGGTGGAAGCGTCGTGAAAGTAGAAGATGAAGAAATAAACAGAAAGAGACGAGGAGAAGCTTACAACATGACGAGCCTTTAAACTCTGTGTACTCGGAGCACGAGCCGCCGTAGATGGCGTTCGAGCTACGAGCGCTCACAGAGGAGTCCATGTTCGTTGCATTATTATCCGAAGCACAAGACGGCGTACAAAGAAGAAGATGCAGAGGAGGATATAGTAATTATCTGTAAACTCATATCTCATATTCATGGGCTGATTTATTGCCTTTGTACGAGCCCTGAAAAGAAACAAGTCAAGTTTTAATCAACATCATTTTCTGGTGCGTTGACCCGACGCCGGCTCCACTTCGAGCTTCATAGTCATGCTTTCAAAGTTCAGAATCTTTCAGCACATTATGTTTTGCAGAGCTGCGGCTGCGAACCATCTCTTTGCAATCTGTGTTTTGATATTGAGGCATATTTGCACAATGCCTGTTGGGTTTTTAACAACATTACAGCTGCCGGACTCGTGGCGTCACGTTTGTGTGTTCACCACAAACCTGACCGAGCCGCTCCGTCATTCACACAATCGTATCACGATGGACTCCCGTCTGAAAGCAGCTCTGTTCTCACAAACAGCCTGTTAATGAGTACAGCTCCTTACAGTTTGGGGTTGGGTCTGGACTTTGGCCACGAGCGTTACCGTACAACACACACGTACACTAAGACACACACACACACAGCTGAACTCTTCACATGACAAACTGTTCAAAGTGCAGATGGTTGCACCCAAGAGGACATCTGAGGGTTTGGTCCGTCATTTTCTCCCCTTACACATGTAAGCCACTGGTTTAAGCTACACACACATTCATGCACACACACACACACACACACACACGCACTGCTAAGATATTGGATTTGAAATGTAGGACGGGTGAGATGTTTTGGTTGCTAAATATAGGAGGAGCCGTCTTCACTGTCAGTCAAAATAGAATCTAAAAAAGCCTCTGGCATCCCATTCTCCCCCGAACCAAAGAGCCATTAAGGTGGTGATGAAGCATTAAACAAGAGAAGAAGAAGACGCAGAGAGCGGGAAATCCTAAAAAAAAAAGTTCCATCGACGGCCTTCGTTTCCAAAAGCAGAGCAGCAGATCAATGGGATTTACAAAGAGCTCATAAGACCACGCGATTAAAAGAAGACCAAAGCCTGTGAGTGTTTCTGTTGTGTGTGTGTGTGTGTCCTTGATGTCTGCCTGCGTGTCCTGGCAAAGTGGGCACCGCCGGCCCGATGACACAAACACCACTCCACACACACACACACACACACACACTCTCTCGGCTCCGACCTTGCTTGGTTTTACTACGTGAATGGCGCGGAGGGACCTTTGAGGAATCCATTTCCCACAAGGCCGGCTCGCCTGTGGGAGCCTGTGATGTCACGCCGTGAGAGGTCGGATGATGCACTGTGTATTTAGTCTGGACGCTCGGGAGGAAGCAGCAGCGCTGGACGTTCATTACACACGATTCAAACAGATCTTATTAACACACGAGGGCGGATTATTTTCCTTTTAAGTTCACGTACCCAGGATCTGTTTTAGCCAATAAAATATCAGACAAGTGAGAAACTTCCCAGCAGAAACTAGTGTTTTAAAACCGACCTTTGAGCTTGAGAAGCTGTGAACAGCAAAAGTTTGGTATTTTTACGAAATGAATGGCTTTTACGAGTCGATCAACGGATGTAATTAATCAAGTCATTGTTGAAGCCCAACATGGGGTTCAGTGTCTTGCTGGAGGACACTATGTAGACTTAGTGTTAATCTCTTAAAGTGTCCTCTTAAAATCCTCAGGAGGCACATCAGGACGTAGGTCACATGAGGAAGGAGTGGCATGATTTCATGGCACGATGGAGAACTTTAGTCGACGGTGTCCTGCAGCAAGAAAGCCTCCGAGCGCATTCATTAGCCGATTGTTGTTCATTCCACACAAGATCACTGTAGCAACAAAAATAGAGACATCATGTCATGGAAAAGGCACTCTGTGTGTGTGTGTGTGTGTGTGTGTGTGTGTGTGAGAGAGAAGAGAGAGAGACCTCTCCCTGTGGTGCTGAGTCAATATTTCAGAGGAAGCAGGACCCCGGGAGACATACTTACCCCCAGTTACTGGAGAGTCACTTGAGTCTATTGGCTGCTTCAGAGCGTGTGCGTGCGCACACACACACACACACACACAGTCTGACCTGTGTCCGCAGAGTTTATAATTAAAACAACCCCACAGAGCGGCTGAGCTCCTGTGTGTCTGAGACGTGTGTTTCGGGGCTCACACAGAAACACACACAGCTGTCACTTATCAATGTGACAGGACAGGACAGTGGATATATGTATTTTAGAAATACAACATCCGTCTCTCAATCCACCGCTCATCCGTTCTACACGCTGTGAGCTGCTTCTCTCTGACGCCACTTTTTAATATCAGCCTCTTTAGATTACTAATCCTTCATGAACTGATCTCAGCTTTATTGGTTTTTTATATACGTGTGTGTTTTGGATTTGACTTGGATTCACTCGAGGTGAACTTGAAAGTCAAAATAAAGTGTCAAAGCTACAATGAAGTGCACTGACTCAGCCTCGTAGTTTAACAATGTGCCTTTCATTCACACACAGATAACTGTGTCAGTGTCCATCAAAAAAGTGTTGCTAATTCATTTTCTTTCAATTAACTCGTCGTTTCAGCTGTAAATCTTTCTCTCCCCATCTATCTATCTATTATGTTTTTATGATCATCCGAAGCAGTTTGTGCTTAAAAAGACCACAGATTTCATCCATGACTATGAAACTACGTGAGAGCGGAGAAGAACACTTTGCGGAAAAACAGGAACCGAGAAACACGATGACCTTTAGTCACGAACAATAAACTCATCTGAGCTTCAGGCTGCAGCTCCTCTGTTCTCTGACGGAGCACACAGCGCAGCGCTCACCAGGAAATGAACACGACACCCTCAGCATTTCAGCTTTTCTGGGTGAGGTACCGGTAGTTGGTTTTTTAGTTCAGGGACGGTTCCGCGTCCGACTACCTGCTCACGGCTTTGAACGTGTTTCAGATCATCAGACACTCAACAGATGTCCTCCCAGCGGGTCGGGTGACCTTGCAGTCTGTTTCTCTGCCCTGCAGTCGCTTTGCTGCTTGCTCTTGCCTCTGCTTGCCTCTGCTTGCATTTCTTGCATTTTCTTGCTTCAATTTGCCAGATATATCACATATATCTTGCCAGATATATCACATATATCACTCTTCAACGTTTGAGTGAAGACAAATCCGTCGGAAAGTCGTCGAGCTATTTGGATTGTTGGCTAATGCTAACTAGCAGCTAAGTTAAAGCTAAGTAGCAGCAAGATGCCTCCCTTCTCCACGGATGACTACTACAAACTCCTACAGAAGATTGCAGTCTTGGAAACAAAAATCTACCGACTAGAAGTAAACGCGGAGGTAAATGGACTGTATGGGAATGATACCACTCTACCATGGATTCAAAACACTGGACAAACGCAAGCTAAGACACAGCTAACTAGCACAACCAGGCCTACCAAGAAACAGGAGGAGAGAGCAGATAATGAATCTTCAAATGGTAGTCCTCCCTGGAACTCTCTCGGTGCAAAGCCGAAGAGAAAATATGTGGGAGGACGACTAACAGGCAGAGTCCAGCGCCCTGAGATTTGTGATGCGACTGGCTGGCCTGCACTAGCACACAGGCAGAACTCCTCCTCAACCCCTGCACCCAGACGGACAAAGCCAAGGACAGCTAATAAAAGTAAAACCTGCAAAAACACCTCCACAACAACCAAGCCTACAACTTCAAAACAGATTTGCTCCATTGTCGCAGGATCCTAAATCTCCATCTGATGACCTGGATAAGCAGCTATCTCCTCAAAGCAGGGGTAAGAACTGAGAGTCAATGTGAGAGTAAAAGGCCGCAGGCAAAGCTAGTGACTGGGCCTGAGACTCTGATTGTTGGTGACTATGCTGTAAAAGATGTCAGAAAACTGTGCAGCAAGAACACCAAAATACTCTGCTTTCCGAAAGATATGGTCTCTGACATGAGAGACAAAATTCTGGACATCGTAGCTGACTATCCCACAGCGAAAAACATCATCGTGCATGCAGGAAGCTGTGATATTGTGAAACAACAGTCTGAAGTTCTGAAGCGAGACTTTATTGATCTGTTAAACACAGTCAGCTCTGTCAAGGCTGAGGTGTTCATCAGTGGCCCTCTCCCAACAGTCAGAGGAGGAGATGAAGGATTCAGCAGGCTGTTTGCACTGAACAAATGGCTGTCAACTGCATGTACTGACCATTCAGTACATTTTATCAACAATTTCTACCTTTTCTGGGAGCGCAGACATCTTTTTACAGCGCATGGAGTTTCCCTAAACAAGTCAGGGGTAAAATTGTTTACCTCTAACCTGTTTTTCTCTCTGCGTCACTCGTCTGTCCCAACTGCCAAGGACAAGATACAAGAGGAGTCTAAACAAGAGATAACCACACAGCATCGCCATGGAGACCTTACGGGAAGGATGCCCCCGCCTAACGCCCCACCCTTCCTAGACGCGGAGTCTTTACCTCCCTCCCCAGCACCTACTTCAGGTCCATACTTTGGACTGCAAAGTATTGACTTCCTAGACGAGGAGTCTTTACCTCCCTCCCCAGCACCTACTTCTATTTCGGGTCCATACTTTGGATCGCAAGCCTCTCTCACACTCTCCCCATCCTCCCCCCACCTGGAGTTCACTGACCACATGAACGAGCTGGTCATTGCTGGAACCAAACACACTCCTCTCCCCACTCCTCGACGGAACTACAACCATCCTCTGTCTCCCCTAAATAATTGATATCTTCTGGGTCCAGGCTACAAGGCTAATGATACCAATGACTCTCTCCAGGAAAGGTCTGGGCCCTGTTTGCAGCTAGCCAGTTTCAATTCCTGTCCTGCAAGTTCATAGAAAAGGAAAGGTGCGAAGAAACAATAGTAAACATGCAAACTTATCAAACTTAGCATACATTCCTCAGTCAGCCTGTCCAAATAAATTGGGCAAAGAAAGCTTTAACCACATTAAACGTAGCTTTATTAAATGTCAGGTCTCTGTCAGGAAAAACATTTTTAATCAATGATTTTATTATGAGGCACAAACTGGACATTTTGTTTTTAACTGAAACTTGGTTAAATCAAGATAACAATGCAGCTGTTCTTATTGAATCAACACCTCCCAACTTCAGTTTCATGAGCGAAACAAGAGTGCATAAGAAAGGAGGTGGAGTTGCTGTTTTATTTAATGATTCTCTTCAATGCAAGCAGATGTCCTTTGGTCATTTTAGTTCTTTTGAATATGTGGCTCTAAATTCCACTCAAGCTTTATTCCTAAACATTTACAGACCGCCTAAATACTGTGCAACCTTCTTTGATGAGTTTACTGAACTGCTGTCTGTAATCTGTATTGATTTTGACTGTGTTGTTATTGTTGGTGATTTTAATATCCATGTTGATAATCCCCAGGACAGAGGGTCTATAGAACTATGTGGTGTCCTTGATAACTATGATCTGACTCAGCATGTGACAGGACCCACCCACAACAGGGGGCACACTCTGGACCTAATCATCACCAAAGGTGTAAACATTTCCAAGGTTGCTGTGACTGATGTTGCACTCTCTGATCATTTCTGTGTTTTCTTTGAGAGTGCAATCTCCTTGCACACAAATGTCCAAACCAAGGTTGTGACAAAGCGTTACATCTCTGAAAACACCAGTGAACTATTTATTCAGAAGTTCTCCTCCACACCAGCCCTCTCTTGCCTCTCAGTCAATGAGCTTGTAGATGGCTTCAATTTTAAAGTTAAAAATATTATTGATGCCATTGCACCCACAAAAGTGAAGGTTGTCTCGGGTAAGCAAAGATCTCCTTGGAGAAATGCTACGCTGGTCAAAATAGAGAAACGAGAGTGTCGGAAAGCTGAGCGCAGGTGGCGAAAAACTAATCTCCAGGTTCACTGTGACATCTATAAAGAGAGACTTCGCAATTATAATTTGGAACTTAGAAATGCAAGGCAGTCATTCTTCTCTGACATCATAACCAAAAACAAGAACAATACACGCGCCTTATTTGCTACTGTCGACAGGCTAACAAACCCTCCAGTGTCGGTAGCTGCTGAACTCCAATCCACCTGGGCATGCAATCAATTTGCCTCCTTTTTTACTGACAAAATTCAGAAAATTAGACAAGCAGTCAGTGCCTCCACATCAACCACAGGATATGTGTTGTCCCGATCTAACATCCATTCAAATATCATGACACAATTTCATTCAATCGACCGTAGAAGCCTAGAAGACATTATACAACATCTGAAGTCATCCTCCTGCTGCTTGGATATTCTACCAACACACTTTTTCAAAAATATTTCAAACTGCATGACCACTGATCTTTTACAAATTGTAAACACATCCCTTCTCTCAGGTGTCTTCCCACAAGCCCTAAAAACTGCAGTTATTAAACCACTCCTAAAGAAAGGCTAGTTTAGACTCCGCAACGATGAAAAATTATCGGCCAATATCAAACCTCCCATTTTTAAGTAAAATAATTGAAAAAGCGGTTTTCCAACAGCTGACCAACTTCTTGACCGTAAATAACTGCTTTGATGTTTTCCAGTCAGGCTTTCGACAGCACCACAGCACTGAAACTGCTCTTGTTAAGGTTTTCAACGACATCCACTTAAACATAGACAACGGCAGAAGTTCAGTCTTAGTGTTACTAGATCTCAGTGCTGCATTCGACACGGTCGACCATGCCATACTCCTAGAAAGACTAAAAATCTGGGTGGGACTCTCTGGCACAGCACTTAACTGGTTTGAATCCTACTTGAAGGGCCGAGAATACTTTGTGTCTGTAGCTGATTACACATCAGAGCTGACTAAAATGACATGTGGTGTTCCCCAAGGTTCAATACTGGGGCCTCTTCTGTTCAACATCTACATGCTTCCACTAGCTCAGATTATGGAAAACAACAAAGTGTGTTATCATAATTATGCAGACAACACACAAATCTACATAACTATGTCACCAGGGGACTATAATCCCATACAAGGGCTGGGTAACTGCATTGAACAAATCAACAACTGGATGTGCCAGAATTTTCTTCAATTAAACAAAGATAAAACAGAAGTAATTGTTTTTGGTACCAAGGACGAACAATTGAAAATCACCGCTCAGCTTCAGTCACTGATGTTAAAACCCACAAACCAAGCCAGAAATCTAGGTGTAGTTATGGATTCAGACCTCAACCTGAACTGCCATATCAAGACAATTACAAAATCAGCCTACTATCACCTGAAGAATATATCAAGGATTAGAGGACTTATGTCTCAACAGGATTTGGAAAAACTTGTCCACGCATTTATCTTCAGCAGACTGGACTACTGTAACGGTGTGTTTACAGGTCTCTGTAAAAAGTCCGTCAGAAAGCTGCAGCTGATTCAGAACGCTGCAGCTCGAGTCCTCACTAAGACCAGGAGGGTGGATCATATCACCCCAGTTCTGATGTCTTTGCACTGGCTTCCTGTCCAACAAAGAATTGACTTTAAAATCCTGCTGTTGGTTTACAAAGCACTGAATGGTTTGGGACCAAAATACATCTCCGATCTGCTACTACCTTATGAACCATCCCGACCCCTCAGGTCGTCTGGGACCGGTCTACTTTCTGTTCCCAGAGTCAGAACTAAACATGGAGAAGCAGCGTTCAGTTTTTCTGCTCCACATATCTGGAACAAAGTCCCAGAAAGCTGCAGGTCTGCTGAGACCCTCAGCTCATTTAAATCAAGAATGAAGACTTTTCTGTTTGCTGCTGCCTTTAATTGAACCACATTCAATTAATATATTAATCAATTTCCTGCATTTCTGCATTGTACTACTGTATTTTATTTCCTACACTGTTCTTAATTGCTGTTAAATCTCCTTTTCTTTTGCCTTATGTTTTGATGCTTTTAATGGTTTTAAAAGGACTGCACAATATATCGCCATTTCCTCCGGGACCGAGTTCGTGCAAGGCGTACACTATAAAACGCAGATCGGCAGAGATCTTTTCCAGACGTGGTTTGTGTGCGAGTAATTGCAGAATTGCGGCAGTGTATGGTTGATTGCGTGCAACGTAATGTCTCAGGGAGACATCGATTATTGTTTCAATGTATGTTTTAAATCTCCTTTACTTTTGCCTTTATGCTTTTAATGGTTTCATGTGAAGCACTTTGAATTACCTTGTTGTTGAAATGTGCTATACAAATAAACTTGCCTTGCCTTGCCTTGCCTTGCCCTGTGGCTCTTCCGTCACCGGCCTGTTTGTTGACATGAAACATCGGCGAGAAAAGGCCGAGGGGGGAGGAGGAGGAGGAGGGGGGGGGGACCGATGAGTCTGTATGGGAAAGGAATGCCATACCACGCATACCGCCCACGCACAAAAACACAACCGGCACGGACCACGGCCACCGACCGCAAAGCATGCGTGCCGTGCAGGGATGAAACAAAAACGCATGGCTGCAAACATGCACGTAAACGCAGCACACACACACACAAACAAAGGCCTGCCGTGCGGGACGGGTCACGCTCTTCCAACCTGTTTTTCCAGTTATAACTGGAGCTCCGTGCAGATGGAGCTACTCTGATCATAAGGGACAGTCGGGCTGTAAAGAAATGGCGTATCAGATTCATTACCGATTGCTTTAGAAACAAAAAGGACGTCCCGGTATCGATCCTCGGTCACCTGCAGAGGTGGTGACATGTTAAGTTTTAGGCTGAATTCAGAATAACACTGCAGGAAAAAAATAGTGTTGGTGTGGACGTGCTGTTGAAGAGTTTCAGTGAGGCGATGAAATATGAACCAGGTTTGAATGTTTAGACACCAACAGCATTATTCACCTGTGAGTCAGGAGTTCAAGACTCCTGCACCAATCTAAAAGATTATTT
>JAFEUB010000415.1:75000-112500 GCA_024529925.1 Ophthalmolycus amberensis
GTAAAGCTCCGTGAACTTAATGAGCACCGAGGTGTTCGGGAGCAAGTGGAGCCCGTAGAACCTGAGGAGGATGTCGCTGCCCTCGGTCACCTGGATAACTCCTCTCTCGGTGGTCCCCGCCGGCGTGTCGCTCTTCTCCAGCCGCATGCCGAGTATCCGGGGCCCGCTTCTCGACTCCGCCACCGCCTCCTCGGCCCGGCTGGCCGCCAAAACACCAGAAAAGACCAGTAAAGTTAGCGTGAACCCGAGTTCACTCGAGTCTATCGCCATGTTTGTTTCGCTCTCTGCGAATGGCGGGAACTGACGTCACACCTACTCGTTTCCAACGAGCACCACCCTGCTCATTTGCATAAGAACAAACATCGACAAGGTAGCCAATCAGCTGGTGTGACGTCATTCGACCGAGCCCCCTTCAGTTATCATTTTTAAGGTCGGCTGATATATATATATATATATATATATATATATATATATATATATATATATATATACAAAAAAAAAAATATATGTATATATATATATATATATTTTTTTTTTTAATTATTTTTTTTTTGCTTTTAAGGTGGACTGAGTGGAGTTTTAAAAATGTCACTAAGTTACATGTATTTTTTCTTACTAATTTTATCCTTTTTCTAAATGATGCATTTTGAGCTTTGACAACATTTATTTAATTTTATTCATTTTATTCATTTTATTCATTTTATTCATTTTATTCATTTTATTCATTTTATTCATTTTATTCATTTTATTCATTTTATTCATTTTATTATTATTTATTGTTATTATTTCGATTTGTTTTAAATAAAACCTGAACGATATGAGTGCTGATCAATACAGCTGAATTCCCGTATAGCACATTGTCCTTTTTACATTATTTTTCGTGAACAACAATCCAGATATAGTACATTGGCATTTCAATTGGAATTAACTTTATTCCAATTCATCTCCAGGTCTGTAGTGAGGGATAAATGTAATTAAACAGATTTTAAACTCTTCTTGCTGCTTGTTGGTGTCAAATCATAAATACAATAGTTTCCTATAAAAGACAGAATACCAATTAAGTTCACATTTAGCACAATTAAATTAGTCAATACAACTCGCTGATATTCAGCTATTTGAATTTAAATAAAGTGAAATACCCTACAGTAAAATGTTGTTGTTTTATCATGGTCCCACTTCTGACAATTTAGACGTTACAGGGAAACATTTAAGTATGAGATGATAAGTGACAAAGAAACAACAACACAATAACTGATTCCAACTGATGTTTTTGGGTTGAGGCTCGGTGACATTGCAGTTTGTTTTGCATCTGAAAGATCATTCTTTCATGTGTTTTTCTCGTTTTCCTGTGTACATTTTTATTAATGATCCATAACATACGACTGCGGTGGAACATATGGGACGATAATAATCTACTAATGTATGTGAACCTGTGTTTTACTGAACACTGAACACCCACCTGCTCCATTCTATAGCAGAATCTTACCTCTAGACAATATGTTGGTGCTAAAAGAAAAAGAAAGAAGGAACTCTGAGAAGTGCAGAACTCCTGTATTATTTTGTTAAAATGGAGAATACCTTGAAATGAAAAAGATGAAACGAGAAATAACTATCTTCTTTTTCTTTTGAAACATCAACATATGTAAGTGTATTTTCTTAGAACAGAGCTCCATCTTGTGGTCAAATCACACACAGTGCAGCCCGATGGACGGCTGTGGAAGTTGTGAAACACATGCTATTCAAATAGAAATCAGCTTCCCATCATTAATGCTGATGCATCAATGTGTGAGCAGCATTTTACCAGCTATCTCTATAAGCAGTTATAGTCCAGTGTATAGTCTACAGTGTAGACCAGGGATTCCCAAAGTGTGGTGCGCGCACCCCTGGGGGTGCGCGAGCTGCCTCTAGGGGGTGCGCGAGAGAAAAAATGGAATGGCGGTGCAGTCCCGTCTCCTAAAAATTACGTTCCCCCAAAACTAAAATGCATTCTCAATTAAAGCTGCGAGCAGCGATGAGCGGGCCCTCGCAATATGCACGTCGGGGTGCCGGCGGGACTCCGGCCTGCGCGGCCGAGAACGTCCGCGACCGTCGGACGGCGCGAGGACTCTGGCTGATGCTGCCATTCAGTTCTGTGACCGTCAGACACTGCATGCAGGTTCAGAGCATGGCCCCAATATACTTTTATTTAAGTCCATATGTGATACATGTTCCTACCAAATTTCATACATCTAGGTGAAACGTACTGCGAGGACATAAAGTCTAAATGTTGACGTTATTGAAGCGTCTCCTCGCGGTGTTCTCCGGGTGACCACCAGGTGGAGCGCTTCACTCAGGAGGTCCAGGTGACGGAGGCTCGCTGCTTCTATGGGTTCCAGATCGCCATGGAGAACATCCACTCGGAGATGTACAGCCTCCTCATCGACACCTACATCAAGGAGCCCGCTGAGAGGTGAGACCACCAGAGACCTGGTCCTGGTGCTAGACCTCTACTGGTCTCTGGTACTACACTCTACTGTTCTGTGTCCGACGGTGCGTTCAATGACCCTCAGAGAATACCTGTTCAACGCCATCGAGACGCTGCCGTGTGTGAAGAAGAAGGCCGACTGGGCGATCAACTGGATCGGCAACAAGGACGCCAACTTCGGTAAGACCTGCTCTCTGGTCTGGTGTCTGGTGTTTATCTGGTACTGGTCCGGTATCTGGTGTTGATCGTCACTCTGTGGTTCCTCCAGGAGAACGTGTGGTGGCCTTCTCCGCCGTGGAGGGAATCTTCTTCTCTGGTTCCTTCGCCGCCATCTTCTGGCTGAAGAAGAGAGGCCTGATGCCCGGCCTGACCTTCTCCAACGAGCTCATCAGCCGAGATGAGGTCAGTGGTGCTGGTCTCTCTGCGTGTGGTACTGGTCAGTATGGATTATTGATCAGGGGTCGGGTCTGTGGTGATGAGAAGCGCAGGGGTACGGACCTCAGCCAATGATGGGGGCTGAGTGCTGCTGCACACGTTCTGATTGGAGGACGAGTGGTTCACTGACAGAACGACAGCAGCACGACACAGACGCTGGTCTGAACAGACCTGACACCTGTAGGGTCCGCCTGTAACAGGTCTGTAGGGTCCGCCTGTAACAGGTCTGTAGGGTCCGCCTGTAACAGGTCTGTAGGGTCCGCCTGTAACAGGTCTGTAGGGTCCCGGTGTGTCTCTCTCTCGCTCGGTGTCCTGACTGGTCTGTTCCTGGTTTCAGGGGCTCCACTGTGACTTTGCTTGTCTGATGTTCAAACATCTGGTGAACAAACCGTCAGCAGAAACGGTCACCAAGATCATCCAGAACGCGGTGGAGATCGAGCAGGTCTGTGGACATGTTGTGGTCTCTGTGCTCCGGTCCACTGGGTCCACTGGGTGGTTTAACGTGTTCTGGTTTCACCAGCTGAAAAAAAAATATATGTATATATATATATATATATATATATATATATATATATATATATATATATATATATATATATATATATATATATATATATATATATATATATATATATATACAAAAAAAAAATATATGTATATATATATATATATATATTTTTTTTTAATTATTTTTTTTTTGCTTTTAAGGTGGACTGAGTGGAGTTTTAAAAATGTCACTAAGTTACATGTATTTTTTCTTACTAATTTTATCCTTTTTCTAAATGATGCATTTTGAGCTTTGACAACATTTATTTAATTTTATTCATTTTATTCATTTTATTCATTTTATTCATTTTATTCATTTATTCATTTTATTCATTTTATTCATTTTATTCATTTATTATTATTTATTGTTATTATTTCGATTTGTTTTAAATAAAACCTGAACGATATGAGTGCTGATCAATACAGCTGAATTCCCGTATAGCACATTGTCCTTTTTACATTATTTTTCGTGAACAACAATCCAGATATAGTACATTGGCATTTCAATTGGAATTAACTTTATTCCAATTCATCTCCAGGTCTGTAGTGAGGGATAAATGTAATTAAACAGATTTTAAACTCTTCTTGCTGCTTGTTGGTGTCAAATCATAAATACAATAGTTTCCTATAAAAGACAGAATACCAATTAAGTTCACATTTAGCACAATTAAATTAGTCAATACAACTCGCTGATATTCAGCTATTTGAATTTAAATAAAGTGAAATACCCTACAGTAAAATGTTGTTGTTTTATCATGGTCCCACTTCTGACAATTTAGACGTTACAGGGAAACATTTAAGTATGAGATGATAAGTGACAAAGAAACAACAACACAATAACTGATTCCAACTGATGTTTTTGGGTTGAGGCTCGGTGACATTGCAGTTTGTTTTGCATCTGAAAGATCATTCTTTCATGTGTTTTTCTCGTTTTCCTGTGTACATTTTTATTAATGATCCATAACATACGACTGCGGTGGAACATATGGGACGATAATAATCTACTAATGTATGTGAACCTGTGTTTTACTGAACACTGAACACCCACCTGCTCCATTCTATAGCAGAATCTTACCTCTAGACAATATGTTGGTGCTAAAAGAAAAAGAAAGAAGGAACTCTGAGAAGTGCAGAACTCCTGTATTATTTTGTTAAAATGGAGAATACCTTGAAATGAAAAAGATGAAACGAGAAATAACTATCTTCTTTTTCTTTTGAAACATCAACATATGTAAGTGTATTTTCTTAGAACAGAGCTCCATCTTGTGGTCAAATCACACACAGTGCAGCCCGATGGACGGCTGTGGAAGTTGTGAAACACATGCTATTCAAATAGAAATCAGCTTCCCATCATTAATGCTGATGCATCAATGTGTGAGCAGCATTTTACCAGCTATCTCTATAAGCAGTTATAGTCCAGTGTATAGTCTACAGTGTAGACCAGGGATTCCCAAAGTGTGGTGCGCGCACCCCTGGGGGTGCGCGAGCTGCCTCTAGGGGGTGCGCGAGAGAAAAAATGGAATGGCGGTGCAGTCCCGTCTCCTAAAAATTACGTTCCCCCAAAACTAAAATGCATTCTCAATTAAAGCTGCGAGCAGCGATGAGCGGGCCCTCGCAATATGCAGCGTCGGGGTGCCGGCGGGACTCCGGCCTGCGCGGCCGAGAACGTCCGCGACCGTCGGACGGCGCGAGGACTCTGGCTGATGCTGCCATTCAGTTCTGTGACCGTCAGACACTGCATGCAGGTTCAGAGCATGGCCCCAATATACTTTTATTTAAGTCCATATGTGATACATGTTCCTACCAAATTTCATACATCTAGGTGAAACGTACTGCGAGGACATAAAGTCTAAATGTTGACGTTATTGAAGCGTCTCCTCGCGGTGTTCTCCGGGTGACCACCAGGTGGAGCGCTTCACTCAGGAGGTCCAGGTGACGGAGGCTCGCTGCTTCTATGGGTTCCAGATCGCCATGGAGAACATCCACTCGGAGATGTACAGCCTCCTCATCGACACCTACATCAAGGAGCCCGCCTGA
The DNA here is from genome assembly GCA_024529925.1 of Ophthalmolycus amberensis. Classification (NCBI taxonomy): domain Eukaryota; kingdom Metazoa; phylum Chordata; class Actinopteri; order Perciformes; family Zoarcidae; genus Ophthalmolycus; species Ophthalmolycus amberensis. Next base: position 80,483 of record JAFEUB010000415.1, read on the forward strand.
GAGGTGAGACCACCAGAGACCTGGTCCTGGTGCTAGACCTCTACTGGTCTCTGGTAGCTACACTCTACTGTTCTGTGTCCGACGGTGCGTTCAATGACCCTCAGAGAATACCTGTTCAACGCCATCGAGACGCTGCCGTGTGTGAAGAAGAAGGCCGACTGGGCGATCAACTGGATCGGCAACAAGGACGCCAACTTCGGTAAGACCTGCTCTCTGGTCTGGTGTCTGGTGTTTATCTGGTACTGGTCCGGTATCTGGTGTTGATCGTCACTCTGTGGTTCCTCCAGGAGAACGTGTGGTGGCCTTCTCCGCCGTGGAGGGAATCTCCTTCTCTGGTTCCTTCGCCACCATCTTCTGGCTGAAGAAGAGAGGCCTGATGCCCGGCCTGACCTTCTCCAACGAGCTCATCAGCAGAGACGAGGTCAGTAGTGCTGGTCTCTCTGAGTGTGGTACTGGTCAGTATGGATTATTGGTCAGGGGTCGGGTCTGTGGTGATGAGAAGCGCAGGGGTACGGACCTCAGCCAATGATGGGGGCTGAGTGCTGCTGCACACGTTCTGATTGGAGGACGAGTGGTTCACTGACAGAACGACAGCAGCACGACACAGACGCTGGTCTGAACAGACCTGACGCCTGTAGGGTCCGCCTGTAACAGGTCTGTAGGGTCCGCCTGTAACAGGTCTGTAGGGTCCGCCTGTAACAGGTCTGTAGGGTCCGCCTGTAACAGGTCTGCAGGGTCCGCCTGTAACAGGTCTGCAGGGTCCGCCTGTAACAGGTCTGTAGGGTCCGCCTGTAACAGGTCTGTAGGGTCCGCCTGTAACAGGTCTGTAGGGTCCGCCTGTAACAGGTCTGTAGGGTCCGCCTGTAACAGGTCTGTAGGGTCCGCCTGTAACAGGTCTGCAGGGTCCGCCTGTAACAGGTCTGTAGGGTCCCGGTGTGTCTCTCTCTCGCTCGGTGTCCTGACTGGTCTGTTCCTGGTTTCAGGGGCTCCACTGTGACTTTGCTTGTCTGATGTTCAAACATCTGGTGAACAAACCGTCGGCAGAAACGGTCACCAAGATCATCCAGAACGCGGTGGAGATCGAGCAGGTCTGTGGACACGTTGTGGTCTCTGTGCTCCGGTCCACTGGGTTCACTGGGTGGTTTAACGTGTTCTGGTTTCTCTCGCAGGAGTTCCTGACGGAGGCTCTGCCGGTGAAGCTGATCGGGATGAACGGGGAGCTGATGAAGCAGTACATCGAGTTTGTAGCCGACAGACTGATGCTGGAGCTCGGCTTCACCAAGGTAAGAGCGTCCCGACGAAACCACAGCTCCCAGTGGACCACGGGGGGTCAGGGGTCGGGTCTGTGGTGATGAGAAGCGCAGGGGTACGGACCTCAGCCAATGATGGGGGCTGAGTGCTGCTGCACACCGTTCTGATTGGAGGACGAGTGGTTCACTGACAGAACGACAGCACGACACAGACCTGACGCCTGTAGGGTTCTGCCTGTAACTCTATATTTGTGAACTCTAGACGGAACAAACGGTCTAATGTTCCTCTTTAACGCGAGTTAAACTTGGTTCTCTGCAGATCTACCGGGTGGAGAACCCCTTTGACTTCATGGAGAACATCTCTCTGGAGGGAAAGACCAACTTCTTTGAGAAGCGAGTGGGCGAGTACCAGAGGATGGGCGTGATGTCTGGAGGCTCAGACAGCACCTTCAGGCTGGACGCCGACTTCTGAGGCAACACTGAGACTCGAACCCTCTGACTCTACCTCTCTCCCCCAGTGCATGCTGGGATTGGCTCTTACACAAATATCAGATCAATATTTTTATGAAGTAATCGTAATGAAATCAAACCTCTGCAGAGACATTCCACACGGTGGCCATCTTGTGTTTTTGTAAATAATGTATTTATTACTTTTAGATCTAATTGGTGAATTAATGTACTTTGTCAAATATGTACAGTTTTGTTTTGTAATAAAAGTTGTCTATAAATCTGGTTGCAGCTTGTTTTTTTCCACAAGTCTAAGATAATTATAGAATTCATTAAAACAGAATCTTAGCGACTGAATATATGAAACATGAACTCGACTCACTTTAATACTTTTTAAATGAAGCAGTTTAACCATCGGGAAGTGTATACAAAGATGTCATGGCTGGTATTTATATTAATTAGTGCTGGGCAAGTTAACGCGTTAACACCGACACTTATTTTATCGCGTGTTAATGCATGTTTTTTTTTATAAAAAAAATTTTGAACTGAAAGACTAGAGACAATACATAACAAGAAAACAAAACAGTGGGATGAAAGCCAGCAAACATCCTGTAGTCAGTCATGTTTATGGTTTTGTATTAGAGATATGATGTCCCTTCAGGGTTGCCGTAGAGAAAAGGAGACTTCCGGACATCGCTGGCTAAACAATGCGATTAATAGCGATTAAATATTTGAATCGTTGCCCAGCACTAATATTAATCCATAACTGACAGTATACGGTCTTTTCTTTATGACCTCAAACGTCAGCATCGTATTTCATGAGGTTCCATTATAATAATGTGTCAGAACACGTTTATTGAGAAGCGTTAAGTCAGTGAAGAATTCATTGTGTTGAAAGTGTCAGCAGGAGTTCATTAATGAATTATACAGAATGAGGTAAGGTTAGTACACGCTAGTACACGCTAGTACACCACCTCTGACAGATGTACGTGTATGAAACCCTTTCCTTCATAATAAGATGCTTTAATGTTTGAAGACGTTCCGCTGGTCTACAGCAGCTTCACGTGTTGGTTTGATCTGGTCATGAACGGTACATTAGTTGATGTACTTCTGGAAGGTACATAATACATGTTACAACCGTCCGTTAGAGGATCTTGACGTCCAGCAGCGTGACGCCTCCCAGGACCTCCAGCTGGGAGACCCGGCTCAGGTCCTGGACCCGGTGTTTGAAGTCCACCAGGTGGAGCCCGTTGACGGCGACTCTGAACTGCTGAGACTCACAAAGAATGATCATCTGCAGAGAAACAAACATGTTGTTTACTCACACAGCGCTGATGTTACAAACGGCTCCACAGGATAGAGAACGAACCACAAAAAACTTTTATTTTGAAATTAAAATGGAGTAGACGCTGCTGAAAGTGAAATTAAATCTATCACATCAACAATGTTGCCTGCTGTTCTATATTACACACACACACACACACACACACACAGTTAAAGTCTGTGCTGATGGAGAGCTGTGCATCATCAGCATAGAAGTTGATATTAATCATGTAAACACACAATATGGAGCTCTGGGGGACGCCAATGTTTACACCAACAGAAACTGAGTTTATTATTGTTTCCAGGTGTTTCTATGACAACAAAACAACCAGTCTTCTGTCTTTTCATGACATCATCATAAGGAAGCTGAAGGACGGTTCTATAGATATAGAGCCTTGAAGGTGTAGATGTCGGTGGTGTTGTACCTCAAAGTATCGGCCCCCGCTGAAGGGGAAGGAGGAGCCCAGCCTCCTCTCCTCGGGGCCCCAGCACTCAGACAGGAAGGAGTTCCTGACAAAGACCTCTTTGTTCAGACGAGGGTTCAGATGAAGAGCGATGTCGCTGCTGCCGGACACTCGCAGGTTCACAGCGAAACTAGAAACACAGACGATGAACGGAACGTGTTCAGGTTACAGCAGAGAAAACACTCAAATATTAAGATGTTCAGGAACATCTGATCAGAACGCTCATTCACTTGTTTTGTCTCTTTAGTGAAATAACGTTCACCTCTCTGCGTTCTGATTGGTTTGTCCTTTGATGGTGATGCTGCGTCCAGCGCTCAGTCCGTTCAGCAGCTCTCCTCTGAAGGGAACACGCTGTACAAAGAAGACCTCATCAGACGACTACACCTGACCTCATCACAGACTACTACACCTGACCTCATCAGACTACTACACCTGACCTCATCAGACGACTACACCTGACCTCATCAGACGACTACACCTGACCTCATCAGACGACTACACCTGACCTCATCAGACGACTACACCTGACCTCATCAAGACTACTACACCTGACCTCATCACAGACTACTACACCTGACCTCATCAGACGACTACACCTGACCTCATCAGACTACTACACCTGACCTCATCACAGACTACTACACCTGACCTCATCAGACTACTACACCTGACCTCATCAGACGACTACACCTGACCTCATCAAGACTACTACACCTGACCTCATCACAGACTACTACACCTGACCTCATCAGACTACTACACCTGACCTCATCACAGACTACTACACCTGACCTCAGCAGACGACTACACCTGACCTCATCAAACTACTACACCTGACCTCATCACAGACTACTACACCTGACCTCATCAGACGACTACACCTGACCTCATCAGACGACTACACCTGACCTCATCAAACTACTACACCTGACCTCATCAAACTACTACACCTGACCTCATCAAACTACTACACCTGACCTCATCAGACTACTACACCTGACCTCATCAGACTACTACACCTGACCTCATCAGACTACTACACCTGACCTCATCACAGACTACTACACCTGACCTCATCACAGACTACTACACCTGACCTCATCAGACGACTACACCTGACCTCATCACAGACGACTACACCTGACCTCATCACAGACTACTACACCTGACCTCATCAGACTACTACACCTGACCTCATCAGACTACTACACCTGACCTCATCAGACTACTACACCTGACCTCATCACAGACTACTACACCTGACCTCATCAGACTACTACACCTGACCTCATCACAGACTACTACACCTGACCTCATCAGACTACTACACCTGACCTCATCAGACGACTACACCTGACCTCATCAGACTACTACACCTGACCTCATCAGACGACTACACCTGACCTCATCAGACGACTACACCTGACCTCATCACAGACGACTACACCTGACCTCATCACAGACTACTACACCTGACCTCATCAGACTACTACACCTGACCTCATCAGACTACTACACCTGACCTCATCAGACTACTACACCTGACCTCATCAGACGACTACACCTGACCTCATCAGACTACTACACCTGACCTCATCAAACTACTACACCTGACCTCATCAGACTACTACACCTGACCTCATCAGACGACTACACCTGACCTCATCAAACTACTACACCTGACCTCATCACAGACTACTACACCTGACCTCATCAGACTACTACACCTGACCTCATCAGACCACTACACCTGACCTCATCACAGACTACTACACCTGACCTCATCAGACTACTACACCTGACCTCATCAGACTACTACACCTGACCTCATCACAGACTACACCTGACCTCATCAAACTACTACACCTGACCTCATCACAGACTACTACACCTGACCTCATCAGACTACTACACCTGACCTCATCAGACTACTACACCTGACCTCATCAGACTACTACACCTGACCACTCACACCATCACCCCCCCTCCTCACACTCACACCATCACTCTCCTCTCTCTCCTCTCTCTCTCTTCTCTCTCCTCTCCTCTCTCTCCTCCTCTCTCTCCTCCTCTCCTCTCTCTCCTCTCTCTCTCTCCTCCTCTCCTCTCTCTCCTCCTCTCCTCTCTCTCCTCTCTCTCTCTTCTCTCTCCTCTCCTCTCTCTCCTCCTCTCTCTCCTCCTCTCCTCTCTCTCCTCTCTCTCTCTCCTCCTCTCCTCTCTCTCCTCTCTCTCCTCCTCTCCTCTCTCTCCTCTCTCTCCTCCTCTCTTCTCTCTCTCTCCTCCTCTCCTCTCTCTCCTCTCTCTCCTCCTCTCCTCTCTCTCCTCTCTCTCTCTTCTCTCTCTCTCCTCCTCTCCTCTCTCTCCTCTCTCTCCTCTCTCTCTCTTCACTCTCTCTCCTCCTCTCCTCTCTCTCCTCTCTCTCTCTTCTCTCTCTCTCCTCCTCTCCTCTCTCTCCTCTCTCTCCTCTCTCTCTCTTCACTCTCTCTCCTCCTCTCCTCTCTCTCCTCTCTCTCCTCTCTCTCCTCCTCTCTTCTCTATCTCTCCTCCTCTCCTCTCTCTCCTCTCTCTCCTCCTCTCCTCTCTCTCCTCTCTCTCTCTTCTCTCTCTCTCCTCCTCTCCTCTCTCTCCTCTCTCTCCTCTCTCTCTCTTCTCTCTCTCTCTCTCTCTCTCTCTCTTCACTCTCTCTCCTCCTCTCCTCTCTCTCCTCTCTCTCCTCCTCTCCTCTCTCTCCTCTCTCTCCTCCTCTCTTCTCTCTCTCTCCTCCTCTCCTCTCTCTCCTCTCTCTCCTCCTCTCCTCTCTCTCCTCTCTCTCTCTTCTCTCTCTCTCCTCCTCTCCTCTCTCTCCTCTCTCTCCTCCTCTCCTCTCTCTCCTCTCTCTCTCTTCTCTCTCTCCTCCTCTCCTCTCTCTCCTCTCTCTCCTCTCTCTCTCTTCTCTCTCTCTCTCTCTCTCTTCACTCTCTCTCCTCCTCTCCTCTCTCTCCTCTCTCTCCTCCTCTCCTCTCTCTCCTCTCTCTCCTCCTCTCCTCTCTCTCCTCTCTCTCCTCCTCTCCTCTCTCTCCTCTCTCTCTCTTCTCTCTCTCTCCTCCTCTCCTCTCTCTCCTCTCTCTCCTCTCTCTCTCTTCACTCTCTCTCCTCCTCTCCTCTCTCTCCTCCTCTCCTCTCTCTCCTCTCTCTCCTCCTCTCTTCTCTCTCTCTCCTCCTCTCCTCTCTCTCCTCTCTCTCCTCCTCTCCTCTCTCTCCTCTCTCTCCTCTCTCTCTCTTCTCTCTCTCTCTCTCTCTCTCTCTCTCTTCACTCTCTCTCCTCCTCTCCTCTCTCTCCTCTCTCTCCTCCTCTCCTCTCTCTCCTCCTCTCTTCTCTCTCTCTCCTCCTCTCCTCTCTCTCCTCTCTCTCCTCTCTCTCTCTTCTCTCTCTCTCTTCTCTCTCTCTCTCTTCACTCTCTCTCCTCCTCTCCTCTCTCTCCTCTCTCTCCTCCTCTCCTCTCTCTCCTCCTCTCTTCTCTCTCTCTCCTCCTCTCCTCTCTCTCCTCTCTCTCCTCCTCTCCTCTCTCTCCTCTCTCTCTCTTCTCTCTCTCTCCTCCTCTCCTCTCTCTCCTCTCTCTCCTCCTCTCCTCTCTCTCCTCTCTCTCTCTTCTCTCTCTCTCCTCCTCTCCTCTCTCTCCTCTCTCTCCTCTCTCTCCTCTCTCTCTCTTCTGATGGATTTGACCAGGAAGCACGGGGTGAGGATCCCGCCGCTGTTCGGGTGTTCGGTGGAGGAGATCAGCCTGGCAGTAGGTGAGCTTGTCGGCCACAGCAGCGTGAAGTCCGCAGCGCGGATGAACAGCGCTGTGGTCGTATTTTTAGATTGCGTAGAAGCTGCGGAAGTGGTGGCGGAGACCGGGATCGAGGTGGGCGAGCTTTTCCTTCCCGCTCACGCTCTCAGCTCACCGGCAGTAAAAGTCACCGTATCGAACGTTCCTCCGTTCATTAGGAACGATGACATCATCAGAGAGCTGGCCAAACACGGGAAGGTGGTGTCTCCGGTTAGGAGAATGTCCTCTGGTTTTAAGTCCCCGCTGTTAAAACACGTAGTGTCTCACAGGAGACATGTCCTCATGATCCCCAGCGACAGGAGCAGGGAGGTAAACCTCGTGTTCAAAATCACTGTAGAGGACTTTGACTACGTCATTTTTGCGAAGACTGAGGATTTTAAATGTTACAGCTGTGGGAAAGAAGGGCATATGAGCAGAGAGTGTCCTGGGAAAAACGGTTCTCATGAAGGCCAGAACCGGAAAGGCACTGAGGAGGGCAGAGGGGACAAGCAGGACGGACATGAGGGAACAAGTGGAGCTCAGGAGGCGAGGATGGAGGAGACAAGTGTGGGCCAAGAGGTGAGGGTGGAGGGGACGGGTGTGGCCCAGGAGGCGAGGGTGGAGGAGACAAGTGTGGCCCAGGAGGCGAGGGTGGAGGAGACGGGTGTGGCCCAGGAGGTGAGGGTGGAGGAGACAAGTGTGGGCCAGGAGGCGAGGGGGGAGGCGACAAGTGTGGCCCAAGAGGCGAGGGTGGAGGAGACGGGTGTGGCCCAAGAGGTGAGGGTGGAGGAGACAGGGGTGGCCCAAGAGGTGAGGGTGGAGGAGACAAGTGAGTTGCAGGGAGTGAGGGAGAGTACTGGAGGACAGGTGGAGGCAGGTAGTGAGGTGGATATGGAGGAAGACGAGGAGCAGCTCAAGGTTCCTCGGCTGAAGAGAAAGAAGGGGGAAAATAGTGGAAACTCACAGGCCAAAAAAGTGGCGACGACAGCAAGTTTAGGAGCAGCTGAGAGTGAGCCCAGTCTGGAGAAAGACTCTGAATCCAGTCTGGAGAAAGACGCTGCTGCTGAAAGCGAGCCCTCTGAACACGAGGCTGGCAGCTGTAAGGACTCTGAAGGCTACAGCGTGGAGGAGATAAAGGAGTATCTGGAGAAAAGCAAGAACGTGAAAGGAGCCAAAGTGGAGGACTACCTCTCTGACAAGGAGAAGCTCTCCAGCTCGGCCAGATCGCACATGAGGAGCAAGGACAGAGGAGGTCTCACGAAGCAGGAAGGCTTCAGACTAAAGAAAATAGTTCAGACAATAAGGAAAGAGATGAACAATGATGGAGCCAAGTAACGAGACCGGAGCCCACGTGCTCACACCGGCTGTTTCACGGACCGCTGGTGGACGGAGCCAGGACGGCACGACCCAGGTCCCAGCAGCATGCTGAGACCCTCTGAGGACTCCAGGTCCCAGCAGCATGCTGTGACCCTCTGAGGACTCCAGGTCCCAGCAGCATGCTGAGACCCTCTGAGGACTCAACCGGCGGAGCAGGAGCATCCTGAACTCCTGACTCTACAGATCATTTTCCAGATCTAGGATTAAGTACAGAGCTGAATGAACTCAACGCTCCTTGCACATATTGTGAAAATAAACTATTTTGATTGTTTTTTGGTTTGTTTTTGTTGTGAAGAGTTGCTTCTAATCCATTGCCACGGCAACGATGTTTTGTTTGTTCATATTGTTTGAAGTAAAATAAAGGTTTTTCTAAAAATCTCCTCTCTCTCCTCTCTCTCTCTCCTCTCCTCTCTCTCCTCTCTCTCCTCTCTCTCCTCCTCTCTCTCCTCCTCTCCTCTCTCTCCTCCTCTCTCTCCTCTCTCTCCTCCTCTCTCTCCTCTCTCTCTCCTCTCTGTTCTCCTCTCTCTCTCCTCCTCTCTCTCCTCTCTCTCCTCCTCTCCTCTCTCTCGTCCTCTCTCTCCTCTCTCTCCTCTCTCTCCTCCTCTCTCTCTCCTCCTCTCTCTCCTCTCTCCTCCTCTCTCTCTCCTCTCTCCTCTCTGTTCTCCTCCTCTCTCTCCTCTCTCTCCTCTCTCTCCTCTCTCTCCTCCTCCGTCTCCTCCTCTCTCTCCTCCTCTCTCTCCTCCTCTCCTCTCTCCTCTCTGTTCTCCTCCTCTCTCTCCTCTCTCTCCTCTCTCTCCTCCTCTCTCTCTCCTCCTCTCTCTCCTCTCTCTCCTCTCTCTCCTCCTCTCTCTCCTCCTCTCTCTCTCCTCCTCTCTCTCCTCCTCTCTCTCCTCTCTCCTCTCTGTTCTCCTCCTCTCTCTCCTCTCTCTCCTCCTCTCTCTCTCTCTCTCCTCTCTCTCTCTTCTCTCCTCTCTCTCCTCCTCTCTCTCTCCTCTCCTCTCTCTCCTCCCTCTCCTCTCTCTCCTCCTCTCTCTCCTCCTCTCTCTCCTCCTCTCTCTCTCCTCCTCTCCTCTCTCTCCTCCTCTCCTCTCTCTCCTCTCTCTCCTCCTCTCCTCTCTCTTCCTCTCTCTCTCTCCTCCTCTCTCTCTCTTCTCTCTCTCCTCCTCTCCTCTCTCCTCCTCTCTCTCCTCCTCTCCTCTCTCTCCTCTCCTCTCTCTCTCTTCTCTCTCCTCTCTCTCCTCCTCTCCTCTCTCCTCCTCTCTCTCCTCCTCTCCTCTCTCTCCTCTCCTCTCTCTCTCTTCTCTCTCCTCTCTCTCCTCCTCTCTCTCCTCCTCTCCTCCTCTCCTCTCTCTCTCTCTCTCTCTCTCGGGAGTGAGCGTGTGTGAGTGAGTCGCTGAGCGAGAGGGGTTTTTTTTTCGATCATTTTTTCCCCTTAGTTATGTATGATTAATTTAATGTGGTTTAGTGGTTGGTGTTCACTTTAGTTTAGTTTTGTTCGTTGTGCTTGTGTTGGGGGAGTTTGGGTTTTCTTTGGGTGTTTTTTTTTCCTCCTGCCGGTGTTTCGCCGGTCGGCGTCTCCAGACGCCATGGTGAATGGAGACACGCTGTCCCACCTCACGAGGAAGCACGGCATCAAGATCGCCGTCGGCTCCTCGTGCAGCGTGGAGGACGTGGGGCTGGCTGTGGGGGAGAGGGTCGGGCACAGCAGCATCAAGTCGGCCGCTCGGATGAACGGCGCCGTGGTCCTCTTCCTGGACCAGGTGGAAAAGGTGAACCGTGTCGTGGAGGCAGGCCTCACGGTGAACGGATTGTTTGTTCAGGTGTTGCCCCTGGCGCAGCCGGCAACTAAGGTTGTCCTTTCCAATGTCCCTCCCTTCATCACCGACGAGTTCCTCAGCAGGGAGCTGTCCAGACACGGGAAGATCGTATCCCCGATGAAAAAGATCTTGTCTGGGTGTAAGTCTCAGTTGCTGAAGCACGTGGTGTCCCACCGCAGACACCTGTTTATGATCCTTAACAACCGGAATGAGGAGCTCAACCTTCGCTTCCATGTTAGGGTAGATGATTATGAATACGTGATTTTTGCGACCTCGTCGGCGATGAAGTGTTTCGGATGCGGTGAGGAGGGACACACCGTGAGGGCCTGTCCGAGGCGCGGGGACCCCGCTCTGCCTGGCCTGGGTGGGGCGGGGCCGTCCGTCGCTGCCCCGCGGTCGCCCGCGGCTTGGGACGCGGTGGCCGTGTCTGCGGTTGCCGCGTCTCCGGTTGGGGATGCGGCGGCCGGCCGTTCTGGGCAGCGGCGCGGCGTTGGTGCTGCTGTGCCTGACCCACAGGGGGTGAGTATGAGTGTGGATAGTGTGGGTGATGGTGTGAGTGGTGTGGGTGATGGTGTGAGTGTGAGGAGGGGGGGTGATGGTGTGAGTGGTGAGGGTGATGGTGTGAGTGGTGAGGGTGATGGTGTGAGTGTGAGATGGGGGGGTGATGTTGTGAGTGGTGAGGGTGATGGTGTGAGTGGTGTGGGTGATGGTGAGGGTGTCCAGGGCAGTAGGGAGGAGACTTTGGGTAAGGTGGGAGGTGGGGGGGACGGGAGAAAAAGGAAGGAAGCTGGTGGAGGTGGTGCTGGTGAGGGGCCCGTAGAAGTGGCGGAGCAGGGTGATGGAGGAGCTGAAGCAGGAGAGGAAGGCGTAGGCGGGTGGGCGGAGCAGGTGGAGGAGGCTGAGATGGAGGAGGAGGAAGCAGGGGAGCAAAAAGCTGCCTCAAGAAGGAAGCAAAAGGCGCGGGGTGGAGGCAGCGAGGCGAAGGCCAGTAAAGTGGGGGGGGACCAGCGGGCGGTGCTGGGGCCGAGGCAGTCGGAGGGCAGCGGCAGCGATGGGGAACTGTCAGACAGCAGTGATGTGATGGCGGTCAGCCTCAGTGGCAGCCAGCAGCAGCGGCTATATACTGCAGAAAAAATTAAGACCTTCCTGCAAAGAACGAAGGGCAGGAAGGGAGTGCAGGTGGGAGATTTTTTTCCAGATTTAAGTCTGTTTCACACCTCGGCCAGGCATCATATGAGCCGGAGGGAGGAGTCTGGCCTCACGGACAAGGAGGGGTGGAGGTTGAGGAAGCTTGTGCCCAAAGTTAGAAGGGCAATGAACAGAGAGGATGGCGAAAGCTCCAATGTGTGTTTTAATTAATTTATTGGTTTTTATTTCTGTTTTAAATTTCTTACTCACAATGAGCACTTTTAGAGCTGGGAGTTTAAATGTTAATGGAGCCAGGGATGTGAGGAAGAGGACATCTATCTATGAATTTAGTAAAATGAAACGTATAGATGTTCTCTTCCTACAGGAGACTCACAGCGACAGCACCAACGAGGCCGAATGGAGGAGGGAGTGGGAAGGGGAAGTCCTCCTGAGTCACAACACCAACCTCAGTGCAGGAGTGGGCTTCCTCTTCTCCAGGTCTTTTACCCCGAATTCACTGGAGGTCAAACACATCATCGAGGGGAGGTTGTTTTTAGTTAAAGCACGGTTCGACCTTTTTACAGTGGTTTTTATCAATGTGTATGCTCCGGCAACCGGTGCAGAGAGGAAGCTGTTTTTACAAAAAGTTAATGATGTTTTAAGTGGCTGTGCCTCGGAGGATTTTTTATTCTTGGGTGGGGATTTTAACTGTACGGTGGACGAACTTAAAGACCGTAACCACACAGAGCCACATCCAGCTTCCCAGCATGTCCTGAGGCAGCTGGTCCACTCTCATGGCCTGGTGGACGTGTGGAGGAGGATGCACCCTGACTGCCGACAGTACACATGGTCCCATTTTAGAGAGGGTAGGATCTCCTCAGCCAGGTTAGACCGTTTTTATGTTTTTAAGCATCATTTTAATATTTTTAAAATGTGCAGTATTGTTCCTGCCAGTTTTACTGACCATTCTTTGCTTTTATGTAATGTGTTTATTAGGAATGTGTTACCCAGAAGTGCGTATTGGCATTTTAATTCAGTTTTAACCTTTGATAAGAATTTTAGGGAGGCCCTTAGCTATTTCTGGGGTGTTTTTAGGCTGAGGAAGAGTGATTTTAACAGTCTTAGGCAGTGGTGGGACCGTGGTAAGGTTGAGATTAGGCTCCTTTGCCAGCAGCACACTTTCAACGTTACCCGAGACCTCACCCGATCTATGAAGGACCTGGAGACTGATATAGTGGACCTAGAAAGTTTAAGCGAGTCCACAGGAGATCGAGGACATATTGAAGTCCTCAAAGGAAAAAAGATGGCTTTGGCCGACCTGTTGGACGTTAAAGTTCAGGGTGCACTGGTCAGGTCCCGATTCCAGAGCTTCACGGAGATGGATACTCCCTCTGGCTTCTTCTTCGGCCTGGAGAGGAAGAGTGGGCAGGGGAGGGTGATCCACTCACTGTTGGCAGACACGGGACAGCCGGTTGTGGAACCAAGCCAGATTCGGAGGCGAGCTGTGGGCTTTTACTCCTCCCTGTATACAAGTGAGTACAGGGAGGAGGAACCCCTCATAGAGGAGTTCTGTGGGGGGCTACCTCAGGTCTCTGAGGGGACAAACAGGGAGCTTGACAGGCCCATAAGCTTGCCGGAGCTCAGTGCCGCCTTGCAGGGGATGCAGGGGCGGCGTGCTCCCGGCATCGATGGCCTCTCCGTAGAGTTTTTTAAAACGTACTGGGACGTGTTTGCCAGCGACATACTGGACGTTTTTAATGAGAGTCTGGCCTCTGGTTCCATGCCGATGTCCTGCCGGAGAGCGGTAATAACGCTGCTGCCAAAAAAGGGGAACCTGCAGGACATCGGAAACTGGCGTCCTGTGTCTCTACTGTGTGTGGATTACAAGCTCCTGTCCAAGCTCTTTGCCTCCAGGCTGAGGGAAGCTATGGAGCAGGTCATCCATCGGGACCAGACGTACTGTGTGCCCGGCAGGTCCATGGTAGACAATGTCTACCTCATTCGGGATGTTTTGGAGGTCTCCAGCTCTTTGGGTATCGACACTGGTCTGATTTCTCTAGATCAGGAAAAGGCTTTTGACCGCGTTGAACACAGCTTCCTCTGGACAGTTATGGGGAAGTTTGGGTTCAGCGCTGGCTTCATAGCTAAGATCAAGGTGTTGTACAGTGAGGTTGAGAGTGTGCTGAAGATAAACGGCAGTCTGTGTGCTCCTTTTAGAGTGGGTAGAGGGGTCCGGCAGGGTTGTGCCCTGTCCGGGATGCTCTATGCACTCTCCCTGGAGCCCCTCCTCATCAAGATACGCTCTAGCTTGCAGGGGCTGGTTTTACCTGGTTTTAGTAAGAACATGATTTTATCTGCGTATGCTGATGATATTGTTGTTTTTATTAAGGACCAGAGGGATGCAGACCTTTTAACGAACATTGTGGGGGTTTTTAGCAGGACATCGGCAGCGAGGGTGAACTGGAGGAAGAGCGAGGCCCTCGCTGTCGGTGAATGGCGTGGCGGCCTCCCAGTTCTCCCCCAGAGCCTTGTGTGGAGGAAGGACGGTTTTAAATACCTGGGGATACATCTTGGGCAAGAGAACATAGTCCAGAAGAACTGGGAGGGCGTCACAGAAAAGATTGAGGGGAAACTTTCCAGGTGGAAGTGGCTGCTCCCTCGGATGTCTTTTAAAGGTAGGGTACTGGTGTTAAATAATCTCATAGCATCCCAACTGTGGCACCGACTAACCTGCCTAGACCCTCCCTCAGGTTTTTTAGCCGACATACAGAGGAAAATGGTGGATTTTTTTTGGGAGGGTCTACACTGGGTGCCACAGGGGGTGCTGTTTTTAGCCAGAGAGGAGGGGGGACAGGGCCTCGTCCACCTAGCCAGCCAGACGGCCACTTTTAGACTCCAGTTTTTACAGAAATACCTCACAAGTCCGGAAGGTTTAGTGTGGCGAGATGTGGCCAGCTGCATCCTCAGGCGTGCAAATAACCTGGGGCTGGATACTGCTCTGTTTTTAATTGATTCCAGTATTTTAAAGTTAAGTGGGTTGCCTCCGTTTTATCAGGGTGTTTTTAAGTCTTGGGCCCTTTTTACTCGGAAGAGGTGCCCACAGTCTAACTCTCTGTACTGGTTGCTGAGAGAACCTTTGATTCACAGGGCCAAGCTGGACATCAGCAGCAGCGTCACCCCTGGCCTGACGGGGGCGCTGCTGAGGTCACGAGCCCTGTGCCTGCAGCAGCTGGTGGATGCAGTGGGGCCGACGCTGAGCGATGCCCCGGCCCTGGGCTCTCTACTGGGTCTGCAGTCTGTCCGGGTGGCGAGGAGGCTCCTGGAGCTGTGGAGGCAGAGGCTGAACTGGAAGGAGAGGAGCCTCCTCATGGACTACAGCCGAGGAGTTGAGCCGGACCCTGCAGACCCGTTCCCTGATATCTCCCTGAGCCCGGGGCTAGGGGAACTCACCGGCCCCCTGCTCGCTACGACGTGCCCGGAGACTCTGACATTGCACAAGGCAGACAAGAAGACGCTGTATTTTAATTGTGTCAAGAGCACAAACAGGTCTGGACTGTGCAACCGGCGCCCCACTGTGTGGTCAGGCAGATTGGGACAAGGCGGGCCTGGCCCACAGTGGAGGATTTTATACAAGCCTCCCCTGAAGAAACGGACTGCCGACCTCCAGTGGAGGATTTTACACGGTGCTGTCGCCTCCAACGCTTTTATTTCGGTTCTTAATCCCACTGTTTTGAGCTGTTGCCCCTTCTGCGGTCTCCGGGAGACTGTCTACCATGTTTTTACTGAGTGTAAGAGGCTCGCGAGCTTCTTCTCTCTTTTAACATCGGTTTTTAGTCTTTTTAACATGGTTTTTACTGAAAGGGTTTTTATCATGGGAGCTGCCTATAAGAAAGCAGAAAAGGAAAAGTGGCAGCTACTGAACTATCTTTCGGGGGAAGCCAAAATGGCCATTTATTTGAGTAGAAAGGCCAGAGTGGAGACCGGGGAGGGGCAGGAGGCCGGGGCAGTCTGGCTATGTAATATCAGGGCCAGACTCTGGCTAGAGTTCAGGTTTTACGCGCACATTGGAGATTTAGACGCTTTTAAACGATGTTGGTGTTTTAAAAATATTGTTTGTTCCATTGTAAAAGATAAGTTGGTGTTTGCGCAGGTGTTTACTTGATGGGTTATGTGGGGTTTTTTTAAACGGAGCAATCAGTGATTTTAATGCATTAGCGCTTTAACTGTAAAAATTGATAAATGTGAATAAAGTGCTTTTGAAAAATCAAAAAAATCTCTCTCCTCTCTCTCTCCTCCTCT
Organism: Ophthalmolycus amberensis; assembly: GCA_024529925.1. Taxonomy (NCBI): domain Eukaryota; kingdom Metazoa; phylum Chordata; class Actinopteri; order Perciformes; family Zoarcidae; genus Ophthalmolycus; species Ophthalmolycus amberensis. The sequence goes on from JAFEUB010000415.1 coordinate 96,376, forward strand.
CTCCTCCTCTCTCTCTCTCTCTCCTCTCTCTCTCTTCTCTCTCCTCTCCTCTCTCTCCTCCTCTCTCTCTCCTCTCCTCTCTCTCCTCCTCTCTCTCCTCCTCTCTCTCCTCCTCTCCTCTCTCTCCTCCTCTCCTCTCTCTCCTCTCTCTCTCCTCTCTCTCCTCCTCTCTCTCCTCCTCTCCTCTCTCTCCTCTCTCTCTCTTCTCTCCTCTCTCTCCTCCTCTCCTCTCTCTCCTCCTCTCTCTCCTCCTCTCCTCTCTCTCCTCTCCTCTCTCTCCTCCTCTCCTCTCCTCTCTCTCCTCCTCTCCTCTCTGTTCTCTCTCTCCTCTCTCTCCTCCTCTCCTCTCTCTCCTCCTCTCTCTCCTCTCTCTCTCTCCTCTCTGTTCTCCTCTCTCTCTCCTCCTCTCTCTCCTCTCTCTCCTCTCTCTCCTCCTCTCCTCTCTCTCCTCCTCTCTCTCCTCTCTCTCCTCTCTCTCCTCCTCTCTCTCTCCTCCTCTCTCTCCTCTCTCCTCCTCTCTCTCTCCTCTCTCCTCCTCTCTGTTCTCCTCCTCTCTCTCCTCTCTCTCCTCCTCCTCTCCTCTCTCCTCTCTGTTCTCCTCCTCTCTCTCCTCTCTCTCCTCCTCTCTCTCTCCTCCTCTCTCTCCTCTCTCTCCTCCTCTCTCTCCTCCTCTCTCTCTCCTCTCTCTCCTCCTCTCTCTCCTCTCTCTCCTCTCTCCTCTCTGTTCTCCTCCTCTCTCTCCTCTCTCTCCTCCTCTCTCTCTCCTCCTCTCTCTCCTCTCTCCTCTCTCTCTCCTCTCTCCTCTCCTCTCTCCTCCTCTCTCTCCTCTCTGTTTCCGTTTCCGGTTGCGTGTGAGTGGTGGACGTGAGTGTGAGTGGTGGACGTGTGAGCGGCGCGGAGGTTTGATTGTTTTTTCACTGCTTTGGGATTTGTTCCTCTGTCTCTGCACATGATCAGGTAAGATATAAGCGGTGTATTTATCGGTAGAACGTGTGGTTAGTGGTGTTGTTTGGCGTTGTTCGGGAGGATGGCGTCCTCCTCTCGCCGCGCCCGTCAATCCGGCATGGAGTCCGGGTAGTTCCACCGGACAGCAGCGTGTCAGTAGAGGAGGTGCTGCTGGCTGTGGGAGAACAGGTGGGACATGACAAACTTTCCTTCGCGTCTCGGATGAATAAAGCTGTGGTTGTGTTTGTGGCGAGCGAGGCTTATGTCCACAAGCTGATAGAGAGCGGCGTGTTTATCAGGGACAGCTTCGTGCAGGTCTCTCCGCTCTCGGTGCGTCTACGCGGATCACCGTGTCCGGTGTTCCGCCGTTTATACCGGACGAGCTGTTAGGAAATGAGCTGCGCAGGTTTGGAAAGTTTGCCAGCGGATTTAGAACAGTCAGTTTGGGGTGTAAGGATCCCAAGCTGAAGCACGCGCTGTCTCTTAGGCGGCAGGTCTTCATGTTCCTGGAGTCACCGACACAAACACTGGAGGTGTCCTTCAGGGTTAAACACGGGGAGGGTTCATACATGGTGTACGCGAGCTCGGGACAGATCAAATGCTTTGAGTGTGGAGATGTAGGACACAAACGCTTCGCGTGTCCGCACAAGCAGCGTGGAGGCGCGGAGGCGGAGCCTCCGGCTGCTCCGGCGGCGGCCGCTCCGGCACCGGACGCGGAGCCTCCGGCTGCGGCGGTACCGACCGCTCCTGCACCAGCTGCGCCGGGACCCGCTGGTGTGGCTGCGGCTGCCGCCGGTGCGGTCGGCGGCGTTTCTTCGTCTTCTGCTGATGAAAAAAATGGCGATAAGGAGGATCAGGGCCAGTCTTACAACCAGCAGGCTTCTGTGGTGGCGCAGAACCTCACTACATCAGGTACCGAAGCACCACCACAGTCTGTAGAAGTCTGTGAAGAGGCAGCTACAGGTTCTGCAGGTGGAGATCTCACCGCAGCCTTAGATGACGCACAGAGTGTAGGGTCTGTGTCCAACAGCCAGCTGTCTTGTGAAGGAGAGGACATGGACTATGAGAGTGAATCAGATGTTGCATCGAATTCTGAAACGTGCATTAAAAGCACTGATCTGTATTCACTTGAGGAAATAAACTCGTTTTTGGATGTAACTTTCAATAGATCTGCTAAAGTGAGTGATTATTTCCCTGACATTGAGAAGTTCATCCGATCTGTGGGGGTGGTGCAGAGAAAGGTGGGTTTGGACCTTTTAGATGGGAAAAAGCGCTACCGCCTGAAGAAACACGTCACAACCCTGAGGAAAGTGAGGAAAAGTAAAAGGGTTCAAACTAAGACAGTTTAACATGATCATGTGTCACACGGGGTTTTCCACTTTCCACTGCTTACTTCTTATCTTGTCTTACCTCCTTCCATCCTCTGACCTTTCCATGCAGAGCTTCAATTTAGGGTCTTTAAACATCAATGGTGGGAGGGACGGGCATAAAAGAGCATTAATACAGGAGGTTGTAAATCAAAAAAGGTTGGACATCCTCTTTTTGCAAGAAACTCACACCATTCCATCAGATGAAGTAGACTGGGGTTTATGGTGGGAGGGCTCATGCACCCTGAGCCACGGAACCAATCTTAGTGCCGGGGTAGCCGTGCTGTTTAGAACAGCAGCTAATGCAACCGTCCTGTCAGTCACTGAGGTGGTGAAGGGTCGTTTGCTGATGGTGAGGGCAGAGATAGAGAGCTCGCTTTACTGCTTCGTCAACATATATGCACCGAATCAGGGGCCAGAGAGAGCACGCTTCTTCACTACGCTGCTAAACGAACTGCAGAGCTGCCTTCAGGAGCAGCTGATCATCGGAGGGGATTTTAACTGTACTCTAGACTTCACCATAGACCGAAATAGTGAGGAACCACACCCACAGTCAGCTCAGAGTCTCCACAACGTCATCTCACACTTAGATCTGTTGGACACTTGGAGAGTAAAACACCCACTAAGCAGACAGTACACCTGGGTTAGAGTCAGCAATGACAGGATTAGTGCAGCCAGGCTGGACAGAGTTTACATCTCTCGCAGTCTCAGTTCCAGACTGAAGAGCAGCACAATCAGTCCAGTTGGGTTCAGCGATCACCACCTCGTCAGTTTAGACTTGATAACCTCACCGGGTGAAAGGGTTAGCTCCTACTGGCATTTTAATAATAAACTTTTACAGGACACCACTTTTTGTCAGAGCTTTGGGGTTCTCTGGCAGCAGTGGAAAACTGAAAAAGCTCGTTTCAGTTCTCTGAAGCAGTGGTGGGAGGTCGGAAAAGCCCAGATCCGTGTGTTCTGCCAGCAGTACACCTCAAACGCCACCGCTAAAATCAAGTCTGCTGTCAAAGACCTTGAGGCCAACATAAAGATCATTGAGGAGGGCTTCCAGAGAGACCCAGATCCCGGTGTGGGCCAACTGCTGAAGGAGAGGAGGTTGGAGTTGAGGTCATTCCTGCAAGAGAGAGTGAAAGGAGCTCTGGTCAGGTCCCGTTTCCTCCAGTTGAAGGACATGGATGCCCCAAGTTCGTTTTTCTTCAACCTGGAGAGATCGGTGGCGCAGAGGAAGCGGATGACCTGCCTGAGGCTCCCGGGAGGCAGGATAACCACTGACCAGAGGGAGATGAGGACCCATGCCGTGGGCTTCTACGCTGCTCTTTTTGGGGAAGAGCCGTCCTGTATAGACAGCAGTAAGGAGCTCCTGGAGGGTCTTCCCCAGCTCAGTCCAGCAGAGAGGGCCACGCTGGACAGAGAGCTGACGCTGGAGGAGCTTTCAACTGCAGTGAACCAGATGGCTTCAGGAAAGACTCCGGGAATCGACGGCCTCTCCTCGGACTTCTTTAAGACATTCTGGAACATCATCGGTTCTGACTTACACTCTGTTTTGATGGAATGTTTTAAAACAGGAACACTTCCTGTTTCGTGCCAGCGGGCAGTACTCTCCCTGCTGCCCAAGAAGGGCGACTTGGCCCTTCTGAAGAACTGGAGGCCAGTGGCCCTGCTTTGCACGGACTATAAGGTGCTTTCCAGAGCCTTGTCCAACAGACTAAGAGACTACCTGGAAGTGGTTGTAAATAGCGACCAAACGTACTGTATCCCAGACAGGACAGTTATGGACAATATCTTTCTCATCCGTGATGTGCTTGATGTGTGTAAATGTCACGATGTAGATGTAGGTATTGTCTCACTAGACCAGGAGAAGGCTTTTGACAGGGTGGGTCACGCATATCTGTTTTCTGCACTCAGGGCTTTCGGGCTTGGTGATGGGTTTTTGGTTTGGGTGGGTTTGCTGTACAGTGGTGCTGAATGCATGGTCAAAATGGGAGCTGGCCTGAGTCGACCGATCCCTGTACGGCGAGGGATAAGGCAGGGTTGTCCTATCTCAGGGCAACTATACAGCCTCGCTTTTGAGCCTCTGTTGTGCAGGCTGAGAAGTCGGCTCAGTGGGCTGTCACTGCCGGGGTCCTCTAGTCTTTGTAGTCCCCTCACTGTGTCTGCGTATGCTGATGATGTGAACATCTTCATCAGGGACCAGGGAGATGTTCGTTGTCTACAGGATACTTTGTCTCTTTATGAGAGGGCTTCATCTGCACGGGTGAACTGGGAAAAGTCTGAAGCCTTATTGGTGGGACAGTGGAGACATCAGACAGTGCCTCATCTGCCTGGAGGTCTTCAGTGGGGAAAAGAGGGTCTAAAGGTGCTGGGTGTGTTTTTGGGCTCTGAGGATTTTGAGAAAAAGAACTGGGACGGGGTTAAGGAGAAGGTGTGTGCTCGGTTCTCTAGGTGGAGATGGTTACTACCCCAGTTGTCATATAGGGGAAGAGTTCTGGTTGCTAATAACTTGGTTGCCTCGACTCTGTGGCACAGACTCATCGCTCTGACGCCACCTGGAGGCCTCATAGTAGAGATACAGAGGTCTGTCGTGGACTTCTTTTGGTCCGGCCGGCACTGGGTTCGTGCAGCAGCTCTCTATCTGCCTGTGGCAGAGGGGGGGCAGGGTCTCATCGACATCCAGTCCAGGATCGCCTCGTTCAGACTCCGGACTGCACAGAGGCTGCTCTATGGCTGTGGCCCCAGCTGGATGGACACGGCTCGACTGCTGCTGAGGAGAGCTGGGCGGTTGGGTTATGACAAGCAGCTCTTTCTCCTACAACCTGAGGAAGTGGACTTGGCCGGGCTGACGCCGTTCTACAGCTCTGTTCTGCAGGCGTGGCAGATTTTTAACATTTCACGTAAAGCTGATGAGACTCCGGGCGTGTGGCTGCTGGAGGAACCTCTGTTCTTTAACAGCTTCATCAGAACCCAAACGCTGCAGTCTGCCAGCCTGAGAACGCGTCTGAGAGAAGCCGGCTGCACTAAACTGGGACATTTGGTGAAGATGTCATCAACCGCAGCATCCATGGTCACCTTCAGGCAGAACACTAACATCACGTCTGTCAGGTTGACCAGCAGGATCGTGGAGGAGGTCTGTGCCGCCCTGCCACAACGCCTGAGAGCAGTTGCAGGAAACCGTACTCTGTCTGACCAATGGGATGAAGAGAGTGAGTACACCCCCCCCCACTCTGCTCATTGCCCCAGCGGTGGGGGACTGGCAGGGGGGAGGAAACAAGCTGCTGACGTTCACAACCCCTCACCTGGACAAGTTTCAGGCAGCAGAGAAAAAAGCTATCTATGAAATCTGTGTAAAGGTTGTGAACCTCCGCTCTCTGGCAGGGTTGGCAGAGTCGAGGTGGACCGAGTTCTTTGGCCCAGGTTCTTCCCCGAGAGGCAGCTGGAGGTGCATGTACAAGCTGCCCGTTGAAAAACGGACAGCAGACCTCCAGTGGAGGGTTGTACATGGAGCTATAGCCACCAACAGATACCGGGCACACCTGGATCCACAAATTGGGGAGGAGTGTTGGTTTTGCGGTCAGTCTGAGACCCTGGAACATTTGTTTGTTCAGTGTCCGCGGCTCTCAGGGCTCTTTGAGCGGTTAAAAAGATGGTTTCAGGGTCTTGGACAGGTGTTTTCTTTCATGTTGTTCATCTTCGGTCCAAAATACTGCTCAAAACAGAAGGCTGTCCACACAATGGTGAATTTTTTATCTGGTTCTGCCAAGTTGGCCATCTGGCTGACGCGTAAGAATCGGGCGCGGGGTGCCGGTAGTGAGGATCCGGTGAAGGTTCTGGAGGGACTGTTGAAAGCCCGACTCAGGGTGGAACACACCTACTATCAGACAGTGGACGATTTACAGGCTTTCAGGGACAGATGGACTACTGGGAGCATTTTATGCTCAGTGGGTGCTGGTGGAGAGCTGGTGGTGAACTTCTGAACGTATTGATTGTTGTAATTGATGGTTTATTTGTTCTTTGGTGCTTTATTTTTGGTTATTTGTTTTTTATTTAATTGTTTTTCTGATTATTAAGTGATGTTTTAGAGTGTTTCTGGTTTCACTGTAACAGTGAAATAAAGGTACTTTTAAAAACCAAAAAACCTCTCTGTTCTCCTCCTCTCTCTCCTCTCTCTCCTCCTCCTCTCCTCTCTCCTCTCTGTTCTCCTCCTCTCTCTCCTCCTCTCTCTCTCCTCCTCTCTCTCCTCTCTCTCCTCCTCTCTCTCTCCTCTCTCTCCTCCTCTCTCTCTCCTCCTCTCTCTCCTCTCTCTCCTCTCTCCTCTCTGTTCTCCTCCTCTCTCTCCTCTCTCTCCTCCTCTCTCTCTCCTCCTCTCTCTCCTCTCTCCTCCTCTCTCTCTCCTCTCTCCTCTCTGTTCTCCTCCTCTCTCTCCTCCTCTCTCTCCTCTCTCCTCCTCTCTCTCCTCTCTCCTCCTCTCTCTCTCCTCTCTCCTCTCTGTTCTCCTCCTCTCTCTCCTCCTCTCTCTCCTCTCTCCTCCTCTCTCTCCTCCTCCTCTCCTCTCTCCTCTCTCTCCTCTCTCTCCTCTCTCTCCTCCTCTCTCTCCTCTCCCCTCTCCTCTCCTCTCCTCTGTTTCCGTTTCCGGTTGAGTGTGAGTGGTGGACGTGAGTGTGAGTGGTGGACGTGTGAGCGGCGCGGAGGTTTGATTGTTTTTTCACTGCTTTGGGATTTGTTCCTCTGTCTCTGCACATGATCAGGTAAGATATAAGCGGTGTATTTATCGGTAGAACGTGTGGTTAGTGGTGTTGTTTGGCGTTGTTCGGGAGGATGGCGTCCTCCGAGACGCCGCGCCCGTCAATCCGGCATGGAGTCCGGGTAGTTCCACCGGACAGCAGCGTGTCAGTAGAGGAGGTGCTGCTGGCTGTGGGAGAACAGGTGACATGACAAACTTTCCTTCGCGTCTCGGATGAATAAAGCTGTGGTTGTGTTCGTGGCGAGCGAGGCTTATGTCCACAAGCTGATAGAGAGCGGCGTGTTTATCAGGGACAGCTTCGTGCAGGTCTCTCCGCTCTCGGTGCGTCTACGCGGATCACCGTGTCCGGTGTTCCGCGGTTTATACCGGACGAGCTGTTAGGAAATGAGCTGCGCAGGTTTGGAAAGTTTGCCAGCGGATTTAGAACAGTCAGTTTGGGGTGTAAGGATCCCAAGCTGAAGCACGCGCTGTCTCTTAGGCGGCAGGTCTTCATGTTCCTGGAGTCACCGACACAAACACTGGAGGTGTCCTTCAGGGTTAAACACGGGGAGGGTTCATACATGGTGTACGCGAGCTCGGGACAGATCAAATGCTTTGAGTGTGGAGATGTAGGACACAAACGCTTCGCGTGTCCGCACAAGCAGCGTGGAGGCGCGGAGGCGGAGCCTCCGGCTGCTCCGGCGGCGGCCGCTCCGGCACCGGACGCGGAGCCTCCGGCTGCGGCGGTGCCGACCGCTCCGGCACCGGCCGCGGAGCCTCCGCCTGCGGTGGTGCCGACCGCTCCGGCACCGGCCGCGCCGGGACCCGCTGGTGTGGCTGCGGCTGCCGCCGGTGCGGTCGGCGGCGTTTCTTCGTCTTCTGCTGATGACAATAATGTCGATAAGGAGGATCAGGGCCAGATCTGTATTCACTTGAGGAAATAAACTCGTTTTTGGATGTAACTTTCAATAGATCTGCTAAAGTGAGTGATTATTTCCCTGACATTGAGAAGTTCATCCGATCTGTGGGGGTGGTGCAGAGAAAGGTGGGTTTGGACCTTTTAGATGGGAAAAAGCGCTACCGCCTGAAGAAACACGTCACAACCCTGAGGAAAGTGAGGAAAAGTAAAAGGGTTCAAACTAAGACAGTTTAACATGATCATGTGTCACACGGGGTTTTCCACTTTCCACTGCTTACTTCTTATCTTGTCTTACCTCCTTCCATCCTCTGACCTTTCCATGCAGAGCTTCAATTTAGGGTCTTTAAACATCAATGGTGGGAGGGACGGGCATAAAAGAGATTTTTCAATGCACAAGGTGAGGGTTGGCTCTTTAAATATGAATGGTGGGAGGGACCGACAGAAGAGGGCGGTCACTGCAGACATGATCACACAGAAACAATTAGACATCGTCTTCCTGCAGGAAAGGCACAGCGACCCACACAATGAGGTAGACTGGGGTTTGTGGTGGAAGGGCCAGTATGTCCTGTCTCATGGGACCAACCTGTCTGCAGGTGTAGCTGTTCTGTTCTCACCTGGGCTGGATGTTAACATCATCTCCTCCACAGAGATAGTGACAGGCAGGGCTTTAGTGGTCAGAGCATCTATACAAAACATTATTTTTGTTTTTTATCAACATTTATGCTCCAAACCAGGGCTCACACAGAACAGACATCTTCCACAAACTCAGAGATGTCCTGCAGCAGTGTGATCACAACGACTGTGTAGTGATGGGGGGGGACTGGAATTGCACCATAAACTCCTTATTGGATAGAACAGGAGAGGAACCTCATTTACAGTCATCCGCCATCTTATCGCAGGTGATTGCAGAGTCAGGTGTGGTGGATGTATGGAGGGTGAAACATCCCCGGGCTAGACAGTACACATGGGTGAAGGTGTTGGATGGGAACATTAGGGCAGCCAGGCTGGACAGGGTTTACATATCTCATAGTTTTAGTAACCGGTTATTGAACAGTCACATTTACCCAGTAGGCTTCACCGATCATCACCTAGTCACTTTAGATGTTCACACCTCACCAACCACCAAATGCAGCTCTTACTGGCACTTTAACATTAAGTTGCTTCAGGACAGTGACTTCTGTGAAAAGTTTGAGACTTTCTGGGGAATCTGGAGAGAAAAGAAGAGCGATTTTGAGTCCCTGAGTCAGTGGTGGGATGTAGGAAAGACACATATACGTGTCTTTGTTCAACAATATACAAGTCACTCCACGGTAAAAGTCAAAAGGGTCATTGAGGATCTAGAAAATGAAATCAGGGATTTGGAGCACAGTCTATTCACTCACACCAGCACAGACACTCACAGGCTTCAACAGAAGAAGCAGCAACTAGGTTCCTTTCTACAGGAGCGAGCTAAGGGAGCTTTGGTCAGGTCAAGGTTCACCAGCGTTAGGGACATGGATGCTCCTACCTCCTACTTCTTCAATCTGGAGAAGTCCGTCTCTCGAACCAAACAGATGGTGTGTCTCCGCCTTCCTGATGGTAAGATGACGACTGACCCGATGGAAATGAGACAACATGCTGTAAGCTTCTACAGCGCCCTCTTCAGGAAGGAGGACAACCACAAAGAGAGTGTTGACGAGCTGCTTCAGGGCCTTCCTCAGCTGGGCCCCGAGGACAGAGTTGTCCTAGATGCCAACATCTCCCTGGAGGAGCTGACCGCTGCTGTGGGTCAGATGGCTGCTGGGAGAGCTCCTGGACTGGACGGGCTGCCTGCGGACTTCTATAAACATTTCTGGAAGTGTTTGGGAGCCGACCTGTGGCAGGTGCTGCAGGAGTGTTCACAGGCAGGCCTGTTACCGACGACATGTAGGCATGCAGTGCTATCACTGTTACCCAAAAAAGGAGATTTGGCCTTACTGAAGAACTGGAGACCGGTGGCGTTGTTATGCACAGACTATAAACTTCTTTCCAAGGTGCTCGCCAACCGGCTTAAGAACTTTCTGGAGTCTATAATCCACAGAGACCAGTCTTACTGTGTACCGGACAGATCTATCATGGATAACATTTTTCTCATGAGGGACTTGTTGGATCTCTGTAAACTGTATAATATTGATGTTGGGGTTATATCATTAGACCAGGAGAAGGCTTTTGATAGGGTTGATCATAGTTTTCTTTTTTCCACTTTAAGAGCTTTTGGTTTTGGGGAAGGGTTTGTGTCACTGTTGGGTTTGATGTACAAGGAGGCTGCTTGTCTGGTGAAGGTGGGAGCGGTTTGAGCTGTCCAGTTCAGGTCCAGAGAGGCATTAGACAGGGATGTCCTATCTCTGGACAGCTATATTCCATTGCCATTGAGCCTCTTCTGAATAGGTTGAGATCCCATCTATCAGGACTAATGTTACCTGGGCTGCGTCAGCAGCCCTCGCTGGTGGTGTCAGCATATGCTGATGATGTTTATGTGTTCGTCAAAGACCAGAGGGATGTCCAGGTCCTAGGTGACAGCTTAGCCTTGTTTGAGGGGGCATCTTCAGCGAAGGTAAACTGGGGAAAGAGTGAAGCTTTGCAGGTTGGGCAGTGGGCAGACAAAGAAATACCAAAGCTACCAGGAAGCATCAGATGGGGAAGGCAGGGCTTGAAGGTTTTGGGTGTGTTTTTGGGAACAGAAGAGTTTCAAAAACAGAACTGGGAGGGTGCTATGGAGAGAGTGTGTACCAGATTGTCTAAATGGAAATGGCTGCTACCTCAGCTCTCTTACAGGGTGAGGGTCCTAATTGTCAATAACTTGGTTGCCTCGACCCTGTGGCACAGGCTGGTAGTCCTGCCTCCACCACAGGGCCTGATTAAAGACATCCAGAGGGCAGTTGTGGACTTCTTCTGGTCAGGGCTTCACTGGCTGAGATCTGCGGTGCTGTACCTGCCGGTCCAGGAGGGAGGGCAGGGCCTGGTGGACATCGCATCACGAATCACAGCCTTCAGACTGCAGACGGCTCAGAGACTGCTGTACAGTTTCGGCCTGCCATGGACGGATACTGCCTGTGTGCTACTGAGGAGGGCCGGACGCTTAGGTTACGACAAACACCTGTTCCTGCTCCAGCCCCAGTCAGTGGATCTAACTGGTCTGACACCGTTCTATCAATCTGTCCTACAGGCATGGCATGTTTTTACAGTCCATCGGAGAGCTGTGTCGACACCAGGAATGTGGCTCTTTGAGGAGCCGCTGTTTGGAAGCAGCTATATCACGTCCCAGGTCCTGACGTCCGGCAGCCTGAGATCCAGACTGAGAGAGGCCGGCTGTGTGAAGCTGGGTCATCTGATGAAGACCTCCATCCCTCAACTTGCGGAGCTGATCAACATCCGGTCCAGCAGGCTGCTGCTCGGGCTGGTGGAGGAGGTCTGTGCGTCCCTGCCAGAGGTCCTCAGAGCGTTTGTTGGAGACCGTGCAATATCTGACCAATGGGACGATGAATGTGAGTATGTCTTCCCACCCCTGGCTGTCTGTCCTGCGGTGGGACAGTGGGAGGATGAGGAGGACATCCTGCTGTCTCTAAAGACACCCCAGTTGGGGGACTTTGAGACTCTGGGGAGGAAAGCAGCGTATCAGGTCAGTGTGAAAGTCTCTAACTTGCGCTCTCTGGCAGGAGTGAGGGTGTCGAGGTGGACCGAGTTTTTTGGCAGGGGATCCTCCCCAAGGGGCTGTTGGCGGTCCCTGTACAAACCCCCTGTAGACAAACGGACAGGAGACCTCCAGTGGAGGATTGTACATGGGGCCATAGCTACAAACAGGTATCTGGTGCACCTCGACCCTGGCTCAGGGGCCAGCTGTCCTTTTTGCTCGCAGACAGAATCTATCCACCATCTGTTCGTTGAGTGTTCCAGGCTGGTGAGACTCTTCAGCCGCCTGAAGGCGTGGTTTCAGGGCTTAGGAGAACACTTTTCTTTCTGTCTTTTTATCTATGGTCCAAACTACTCTGCCAAAAAGAAATCTGTTCACACACTAGTGAATTTCCTTTCAGGACTGGCTAAACTAGCAATTTGGAAAACAAGGAAAAACCGGGTGAGGGGTGTAGGGTCAGAGGACGTGAGCTTGATGCTGACCGGACTGCTGGCTGCTCGGCTCAGGGTGGAGTTTGGTTTCTACAGTCTGACAAAGACAACTGAACTCTTTGTGAACATTTGGGCTCTGAACGACGTTCTGTGTTCAGTCAGAGAAAATGCTCTGTTTCTGAACCTATGAGTTTGTGTTTTTTTTAGGTTTTTTGTTGTTTGTTTGCGTGAATTAAGTTTGGTCTGAGAAACAGTAAAACTCTGTAAATGGAACTTTAAAAAAAAATGAATAAAGATACATTTAAACCTCTCCTCTTCTCTTCTCTCTTCTCTTCTCTTCTCTTCTCTTCTCTTCTCTTCTCTTCTCTTCTCCTCTTCTCTTCTCTTCTCCTCTTCTCTTCTCTTCTCTTCTCTCCTCTCCTCTCCTCTCCTCTCCTCTCCTCTTCTCTTCTCTTCTCTTCTCTTCTCTTCTCTTCTCTTCTCTTCTCTTCTCTTCTCTTCTCCTCTTCTCTTCTCTCTTCAGATGGGAGTAATCTGATTACGTAAGCTGAGTCCTGGTGATCCAAAGAGCATGTGGAGACTGGAGACTGCTCCACCACCTCCACCTGGATTCTAAGTTGTGTGTTAAACACCAGAAGACGTTAAAGACTAAAGTCTGACAGCCTCTCACATGTGAAGACATTGGTCTCATATAACAAGCAGCTTTACTCTTATTTAGGCTCGAGGACCTTTTGAAGTTCTACTGATTCTTTTTGTTCGGGTTCTTATTTGTTGTCTGCCGCTTCAGCTCAAACTCCCGTGAGCTGGAAGATGAAACTTGGATCAATAACTGGAAATGATGTTCATGTGCTTCCCAAGAAATATGACTCCAATCGGCCACATGGTGGCGCTGTAATCAACCTCCCAAAATGTGATTCTTGATAAGCCACGCCCCTCACACCAGAAGTCCCACTGACTGGTCATTGAATGACGATGATGTTTCGTGACTCTCAGTCATTGATCGATGTGATATCAGACATGCTCTGTGAAGCATCACTGGCTGAGATGATTTCATGAGATGATCTTGGTTTGACACACTTTGCTCTGATCTTTGTCAGTCAGCAAAGGAAACAGGATGTGAGGTCACATGCTGTCACCATGGTAACTGTTTAGGAGACATCCTGACTGATGTTCACCAGGAAGACCAGACAGGAGCCTGAGAGACAAGAGTTCACTTAAAGAAGTCTCATGAACCGTAAGAGCACGTAAAGAGCTTCATCAGTGATGTACTCGTGTTTAGTTGTGACCATATATGGACCAGGAAGTTAAAGACTGCTCCAAGTAAAACAGGTCGAAACAGGAGACAACACACAATCAGAGCTTTCTGGGTTCATTCAGGTGTTTCTAGCTTTGAGTCTTTTTGACGAGGATTATTTGGTGATTTGAACTTTTGAATTTTGTCTTTTCTTTTCTTTTGCTATTGTCCATTTCTGTAACTTTGAATCTTCTTTTCATTGTAAAACAAATAAAACGGGTTTGTATTCTGTACACTCCAACCAGAGCCCAGTGCTGCTGGTCTCTGGGGGGGTCTGCGTAGTCTCCATGAGGTCAGAGACTCCTCCTGAGAGGCTGACAGCACTGAATGATTGATATGAATATGAAGAACAGAGCTGCTGCCAGCTGAGCTTCAATGCTGCTCTTCAGTCTCATGTCATTCACTGACTCGTCGGCTCAGACAGTGGTGATGCTCTGCTGGTTCATCATGCTTGGTGTTCATGTGGTTACAGGACTTAGACATCACTCTTGTGTTTGTGGTGAAGCAGTCGGGGTCAGATCGGGACCTGACTTGAGGGTGTTGGGGTCAGAGTCCTGAAGCTGACCTGCATAACGAGGGAGGATCCCAGCCCCACAGGTCCTCCTCCTGTGGTGGCCTTTTCAACAGGTCCATCCTGGACTACTTCAGTCCTCCACCACCTGTTGAAGGCTAGAGACCGGTCTCTAGTGAGCCACATAGTGGACTAAGAGCTAGAAGAAGCCTTCAGAGATCTGTTGTTGTTCGGCTCACAGCAACACTTCACTTCTTACCACCATGAGTCATCTTCACTGCTTTACAATGAATTGTCAACACTACGTGCTTTCCATCATTATAGATATTTAGTGCAGGAAGCAGCAGCTCATGAAACGTCCACTTCTTCAGTTCATGACAGTCTGATCGTTGTATTCCTTCCTCACGGTATCCTGTCCCGGACTTAAGGAGTCCTGTGAGGTTCAGGGTCCTGGGGGGCTTGAGGAGGGGAGGAGGGGCTGATTCCTCTCCCTCACCTGCATGAAGTAAACGGTGAATCAACGCTGATGCTCTGCACGTGACTCCAGTGTTATCCACATGTTCACACATGTGTTTGTGATCCAGATGTTATTTGATCTGAGGCAAACACCCAGTCAGTGTCAGAGACGTCACACATCACATGGTGTAGTTCTACCAGCTGTCCACCAGGTGGCCCCACCGAACATCAGTGACAGTACAGATCAGCATCATCAGCTGCTGTCACTGATCGTGATGAGCAGCAGGACAGAGTGAAGCTGAAGGTCATCCTCACGCTGTCAGCTCCTCCACATGTACATCTGTGTATGACTCATGTTACTAATGTGTGGAACCACATTTGTTTTTGTTCTTCTGGGAACTTTAACAATCAACATGTGACACACTTCATGCTGTAGGTCAGTTATGGTCACATGAAGACGACGACTTTCTTCACCAGCTTTCATGCTGTGATCCAAGTTCTGTGTTGAATGGCTGACGAGGAGAAAACGGTGAATGTTGCTCATGTTTCTCTGATCTGAAGAGGTTTTATTGAATCTGTATTTCAGAGGATATTTCATCAGACTGTCTCTTCACTGAGGATATTATCACATCTTCATCTTGTCCAATGTGGAACCATCGTCACCACTTCCTGTTCTCACTCATCAAGTGTTTCTGTCTGCGCCAGCTCAGGAAGTTCAACCTGCCTCAGGAGCTGCTGATCCTGTTCTACTCCACCATCATCCAGTCTGTTCTCTGCTCCTCCATCACTGTGTGGTTCGGATCGGCCACCAAACAGGACAGAACAGACTGCAACGGATCTGTCAGGCCTGCAGAGAGGATCCACTGGTTCCAGCCTGCCCTCCATCCTGGACCTGTTCACCTCCAGAGTCAGGAAACGGGCAGAAAGATCTCTGCAGACCATTCACACCCTGGACACAAGCTGTTCACCTCCTCCCCTCTGGAGGGCGCTACAGGGCTCTGTACGCCAAGACCACCAGAGACAGGAACAGCTTCTTCCACTGGCCGTCACTCTGATGAACAGTTAATCAGACACACTGCACCAGCCTCTGTTCGTACCATCACCTCTCTTCCATTGTTGTTGTATAGGTTTGTGTTCATACACACTTTTGGATATATATTTGTATTGTAGTCGTTAAATGTTTGTACTTACATCTCCTCTACTTGTTTTGTTGTCCTTGTTTTATTTTTTGTATTTTTCGTGTTTATTTGTAAACTTGTGTTTGTGCGTTGAGAGCAAAGTGAAAACCGGAGTCAAAGTCCTTGTATGCGTTCGCATAAATGGACAATAAAGCTGATTCTGACACATCAGCCTCCTAAACATTATGTTCCCATACAAAGCAACTACATTACCTGTCGAGGGAAACGGATCTTCTACCAGATTACGTTTGTTTTTGATGTATAATTAATACATTTCTAATAATATGAGGTAGCAATGGAGGAATGGGTCAAACAAACACAGGACTTTCACTCAGGAGACCGATGTTTGTGTCCCGTGTGAAACCAAAAGTCAACTTTGACTTATTGTCATCTATGTCCGTAACATACATAACGAATGTACTTATTTCAATAAACCAAACAGTGATGTTTTTACAAAACCTAACCAAGCATGCTGCTCTCAAACAGCGTTCACAGTTATACCTCGAATAAAAAACCACAGATATTCAACAAAATCATTTGAAAGAGGAAGTATAAATACCACAGAAGAACACAGCGAAGGTGGAAGTGGAGATGGATGTTTCCAACAACCAGCGATCGTTCAGCCAGGAGGCCGCTAAGTATTCTTGTTGTATAAAAA
>JAFEUB010000415.1:125000-152500 GCA_024529925.1 Ophthalmolycus amberensis
CACGGCAACGATGTTTTGTTTGTTCATATTGTTTGAAGTAAAATAAAGGTTTTTCTAAAAATCTCTCTCTCTCTGTGTCTCTCTCTGTCTCTCTCTCTCGCTCACTCTCTCTCTCTCTCTCTGTGTGTCTCTCTCTCTCTCTCTCTCTCTGTCTGTCTGTCTCTCAGTAGAGCAGTAAACACTGTTTCCTCTCCAGCTGTCATGACGAGTTGGAGGGAATGTTCAGTATGTTGAAGAGAAGATCTTAAAACATGTGTTGCAAAACTCTTCATCTGACTGTCAAGTTCAAAGTGAAAGAAAACAACTTCTTAAATCATCTCTTTTATTCTTCAGGCTCTTTACTTAGTTCATAAATGATGCATCTATTAAAGTGTCCAGAGCTTTAAACATGTTGTGTGCAGATGATATTATCTTATTTAGTCGTGTTAAGAATTTGAAACAACTTTTCTTTTTAATGAAACTTGTAAATCTTCAGTAATCAGATTTCCGTTGGTGATAATAGATAATAAATGATGTGTAAATAGCTCATTCCTCCGGTCTCTCCTCAGGACCTCACCTTTTGTTCGAGGACGAGGTGAGCGCCCTCCAGCTGCAGGTGGACAAGCTGCAGACGCTGGGAGTCGAGAAGATCGTCGCTCTCGGTCACTCCGGCTTCACCGTGGACCAGGAGATCGCCCGGAAGGTCCGCGGAGTCGACGTGGTCATCGGCGGACACAGCAACACGTTCCTGTTCACGGGTAAGGAGGAAGATACAGCTGCTGACGTCACATCTGGACACGCTGATGCTGCGTTCAAGTGCACTCAGTGAATCCTCCAACGTACGACTCCCTCACACCGCTGCACAACATACACACAACTTCAACTTGTCATTTATTCATCTGGAGTGGAACCGAGTGCAGTTTTATTTTATTAATGCAAATGTTTTTCTGCAGCTATTTCATCCGGATTCAGGTCAAATAAGTTTGTCTTTATCTTGAATACGCAGCGTTACAGCAGCAAAGAGGAGAAGTGTAACAACAAGAGGCATCTCAGCTCATAGCTCTGAGTTTTCCACTGAGCAGAATCAGGTTCTTGTTTCACTTCTCTGTGAGCTGTGAGCAGAGGAGGCTGAGCGGTCACACTGGTGCTGAGGTTTAGAGTTCCTATAAACAGCAGCAGACGGAGACTTGTTGGTTTGGACTTCCTGTTACATCGGCTCCAAGTCTGGCCTTGTTTGTCACGTTCTTTCCATGCGCAACCAAAGAGAGGACATGCTAATGAGCATGCTAATGGCCATGCTAATAGACATGCTAATAGCCATGCTAATGGCCATGCTAACGGAAATGCTAATGGCCTTGCTAACGGCAATGCTAATGGCCGTGCTAATAGACACACTTAAATGTGATTTCCTGCTTTTCTTATTTCATGATGAACTGCATGTCTTTGGGGTTCGGACAGTTCGTCACTAAAAAGCAATAAAAAAACAGTTTTATTCACCAAACAAAAGTTGTCAGATGAATCGATTATGAGAATAATCTCACATCAAAACGTTCTGTTTCTCGACAAGAAAACAACTTTTTAAAGTTGCGAGACTTGAAAAGACTTGTGCTTCTTTATTGGCAACGACAAAGACGACCAAGCTTCCTGTTTCTTCACAATAAAAGCTCACATTTCCTCCGAACACAGGATAACACGTCCACTAAAATTCAACATGTTGTAAGCATACATCGTCATGAATGCACATGAACACCTGGAACGTTCTTTAGAACGCCGTCGTTAGATGATCAGTCAGATCTTGTGAGAGCTCGTGAACACAGAAGAAGTGTGCTCCTCACAGATGACTCATCAGATTTGAAGTGATTTCATTTCGTCAGTTTGTTTTCTCTCTGAAGTCGAGTCACTGTTGAGGTGTGTCGCGCTTCATTAACTGTATGCAAACCTGCCTTCACATCTCCCTCCGGCCAGTCGTTTTGTTTCAGAGGAAAGTAAAGATGCAGCTGTTTGTGCTCGATAAGTACGAGGAACTAATAAGAGAGAACTTGTTCAACAAAGTGTTCAACAAGGTGTAGAAACTTCAATCAGCCAAAATAGTTTCACTGAAAAGGTTTCTTGACACGAAGCCAGATGAGGAACGTTAGAGTTGAGCAGAACGTGAGAGGAACAGAAGCTCCATGTGTGGAAGTGTTTAGTCTGAAATCACTTCTGGGAATCCGTTCAAGGGAAGGAAGCGAAGGGAACGCTTGAAGGAATGGTGTCAACAGGAAGTAGAATGTTGCTAATCTCTGTCTCGTATTTTCACCCCATATTTGTGCACATTCTGCCAAATGAATACAAAGTCAGCCGTGTGTTCTGTGTTCTGTGATCTCTATGGACTTACATCAGGTCTGTGACTTAAGATCTGACTGAGTGACTCAAAGACGGAGTGAGATTTGTCTTTATGCAAACGTTGGGCCAGACTACAAGAACTAACTTCCTGTTGTTCAAACGTCACATTCAAAACGTGTTTGATGAGAAATGTAACGGCCAGAATATGATTATAATGGTAATTATTTTATGTGATTTTGTGTTTTTTTTATGTTTTATAAAAGAGATATTGTGTCTCAAGACTCTTCCAGGTTAAATATATGACGGGAGTCTGAATGAACCGGTTCTGTTTCATCCACTTTAACTTTGATTCTGGACTCAGAAGCTCGGATACTAACAGATTGTTTTCTCTTCTCACAAAATGATTCTTTGGAGAGTTCAACTTGAGCTCTGGAGCAGCAAAGAGCATATTGTACAACATATTCTAGGTTAACAGCAGAATCCAGAGGCTGACCTGCGATGAACATACTCGGCTCATTGAGCGTCTTGATGAACGTGGTCCGTGTTCTTCGACTCCCACAGACCGATACCTCTGACCTCTCCACTCTGTCCTCTGCTCCAGGACCCCCCCCTTCCTCTGAGGTCCCTGCAGGTCTGTATCCCTTCATGGTGAGATCGTCCGACGGGCGTCAGGTTCCCGTCGTTCAGGCCTACGCCTTTGGAAAGTATCTGGGTTATCTGAAGGTGACCTTTGACGACGCTGGGAACGTCCTGACCTCCACAGGAAACCCCGTCCTGCTGGACAGCAGCGTCCTGCAGGGTAAAGAGGACACTGCTGACCCTTTGTTGTTTTTAATGTCGGGCGGAACACCGCTGGCTTCATCTGTCTCTTAAATAAATGCCTGAATGTCTCGTCCAGATCGAGAAGTCCTCGCCGACGTGGAGGAATGGAAGAAGAATCTGGCCAACTACTCGGCCCAGGTGCTGGGAAACACTCTGGTCTTCCTGAACGGGTCCGCTGAGGAGTGTCGATTTAGGGAATGCAACCTGGGAAACCTGATCTGTGACGCCATGGTCCGTATTTAGATGGATGGATGGATGAATAGATGGGTGGATGGATGGATGGATAGGTAGGTAGATGGATGGATGGATGGGTAGATGGATGGATACATAGATGGATGGATGGGTGGATGGATGGATGAATGGGTGGATGGATGGATACATAGATGGATGGATGGGTGGATGGATGGGTAGATGGATGGATGGTTAGATGGATGGATGGGTAGATGGATGGATGGTTAGATGGATGGATACATAGATGGATGGATGGGTGGATGGATGGATGGGTAGATGGATGGATGGATACATAGATGGATGGATGGATGGGTGGATGGATGGATACATAGATGGATGGATGGATACATAGATGGGTAGATGGATGGATGGATACATAGATGGATACATAGATGGGTAGATGGATGGATGGATACATAGATGGATACATAGATGGGTAGATGGATGGATGGATGGGTGGATGGATGGATACATAGATGGATACATAGATGGGTAGATGGATGGATGGATGGATACATAGATGGATGGGTGGATGGATGGATGGGTAGATGGATGGTTAGATGGATGGATGGATGGTTAGATGGATGGATGGATGGTTAGATGGATGGATGGGTAGATGGATGGATGGTTAGATGGATGGGTAGATGGATGGATGGTTAGATGGATTGATGGTTAGATGGATGGATGGGTAGATGGATGGATGGTTAGATGGATGGGTAGATGGATGGATGGTTGGATGGATGGATGGTTAGATGGATGGGTAGATGGATGGATGGTTAGATGGATGGATGGTTAGATGGATGGATGGATAGTTACTTTATTAATCCCGCAAGGTCAAAAGCAGCAAAAGTGAGTCAATAATAAACAGAAAGCTCAGTGAGACAGTCGAATAAAATAAACTGAGAAATAAATAAAATAATGTGAAGCAGCTTAAAACAGCAGGAGGGACTCTTCTGGTGAACGTTGTCTGGATTTCATAATTCAAAGGATAAACTATTATTGAATCCATCTGCTAACCGGGGGAAGCAATCTGTCTACAAACTGAATATACTTGTTTTGGTTGTTTGTGTCGTGTATTTTAAGAGTTCCTCGTGAGGAAAGCTAGTGAAATACTCGCTCGGAGAACGTGGAACACGACAACGTAAAAGCTACATGTT
Organism: Ophthalmolycus amberensis; assembly: GCA_024529925.1. Lineage (NCBI taxonomy): Eukaryota > Metazoa > Chordata > Actinopteri > Perciformes > Zoarcidae > Ophthalmolycus > Ophthalmolycus amberensis. Next base: position 129,515 of record JAFEUB010000415.1, read on the forward strand.
GAAGCTAACTTTGGTAGAACTCATCAGATGGTAACAAATGGTCCCTTACCAATTTAAATAAATAAGAACGCGTGACTCTGCGTCTCCAGATCGACAGCAGCATCGGGGACTCAGACGGTCTTCACTGGAACCACGTCAGCGCCTGCATCCTCAACGGAGGAGGCGTCCGCACGTCCATCGACTGAACGCACCAGAAACGGTGCGTCTCTACAAAAAAACCAGAAATGTTTGATCAGTCGTGTCAGGAGAGATATCGGATGATATCGGATGATATCAGATGATTTGGGCTGCAGAAGGGAAATAAGAAGAACATCTGTCCGTGTGTTCATCTTTAACGCAGTCTTTGAGGACCTTTCTTGATCAGACATCTCACGGGAGAGTTACGAAAGTGTCCAGATCTCCCAGATGTTCTGGGTTCAGGTCTACTTCCTGTCCCCAGAGTCCAAAACAGAATTCCGTTTTTATGATCCACATATCTGAAACACAACTTGAGGTCTCCTTTGATTCTCAGTTAGAGCCTAAAACTGTCAGTTTGCAAGCTAAATGTGAGACTATTTGTTTCTATTTCACCGTGTTGTAGTCTTTCTACATTGCCCTTGTTTAAAAGAGATGCTACAGACCTTCGTTGAGGACGTTTTTTTCCGTGACTGAACGTTTTGTCAGAATGAAACTAGTTTTGTCTGCAGGTTCGATCACCACGGAGGACCTGATCGCCGTCCTTCCTTTCGGAGGAACCTACGACCTGGTGCAGCTGAAGGGCTCCACGCTGTTCAAAGCCTTTGAACACTCCGTGAGACGATACGGCCAGAGCACCGGAGAGTTCCTCCAAGTGTCCGGTACTCACACTTCTATCTGTCCTCCAGTGTTATGTAGTATTAAGTGCTAAACGGACTCGGTACGTAACATGCAGGAGAACGAGGCCGTACACACTTTGCAAACACATCACAAAGGTTTGTGTCTTTAACAATAAGGACGCTCACGCAGCTACACAACAGCAACGCCCTGCAGCAGAATGCAGACTCTCAAACAAACTGAACTTGGCTCGGCTTCTTCTCGAGGAGAGACGACATCCTGCTTTAATTAAGGTTCTCACGAAAAGGCCCTGGATCACCTTTCACTGGAACGCTGGGGTTCATTTAGGTCCAGAACCAGATGTGAATACAGGCTCGCTTTGTGCTTTCTCACACTCACTCTTCATTTCTGTGAATAAATGTTGCACAGCAGCTTGAATAATGACAACTTCGGAGCATTAATAAGCTTTTAAAAGAGATTTTACTGACAAGGGGCAAATAAGTCATTGTCTTGTGATTGTAGAGTGGATAAGAAGGCACATAAGTGAGCTTACACACCGGGGAGGTGACGAATAATCAACACGAAAAATACAAAACACTCACGCAAATATTATATATTTCGGGATTTTATTGTGAAAAGTAAGAACAGGAGTGGATCTGTTCTGCGCCGATTGAAAGGATAAATAAAGTTTGCCATCTTGGTTCAGTCCAGGAGACAACCTCCAGTTCTTTAAAGTGAACCCAACGCTTCACGTGTTAAAGCTGCATTCTCTCTAGTGTCCACCAGGGGGCGACTCCTCTGGTTGTATAGAAGTCTAGTGAGAAAATGACTCTACTTCTCTCTTGATTTATTACCTCAGTAAACATTGTAAACATGAGTTTATGTCTCAATCTCTAGTTTCAAGTCTTCTTCAATACAGCACTGATGTTCATTCAGTACATTATGGTCCATTTAGAGTCACACAGACCATAAAGCAGGGGATGCTTTAGGGCGGGGATACACAGTGATTGACAGGTCTCTACCAGAGACGTATACGGCGTCTCTATGTCACTCCTCCTCAGTCCACATATGGTCACTTCCTGTTCTCTGGTTGTTAAAAAACAAGACCTTTTGATGGAGAAGTATTTCAGTTGTTTCCTCAAAGGTTTCGAGGTTTCGTTCTTCAGTCGCGTATCAATGGAAACGTTTCCCGTGTCGTCCCAACAGGGTTTCATGTAGAGTTCGACTTCTCCAAACCGGCGGGCCATCTGGTGAAGAGCCTCAGCGTCCTCTGCACACGGTGTCGGGTTCCTCGATACGAACCGGTTCAGGAGGAGGCGGTTTACAAGGTGGTGCTGCCGTCCTACATGGTGACGGGCGGAGACGGGTTCTCCATAATCGCCGAGGAGATGCTCAAACACGACAGCGGTGAGACGTCCGGTCGTTTTAGTTTTCGTGAACTCGTTAAAAAACAAGAAAAAAAGCATCGTTTGTTTGATCATTTCTTGTTTTTTTTCATTTCCTTTCCAGGGAATTTGGACATTTCAGTCGTGTCCAACTACATCATGCAGAAGAAGAAAGTGTATCCATCTGTTGAAGGACGCATCAAGATCTACAACTCAGCCTCCGGACGAACCGCTCCACTGGTTCCACTGGTTCCACTGGGGCTGCTGTGGACCGTGTGTTGGAACATGTGAAGAAGACTTTGACCCGGAAGAAGTTTTTTAACCAAACTGCACTTCAACGTGAACAACTAACAGGACTGATGGAGGTTATTCTAACCAGACGGAACAGCTCACTGCACACAAACGTGAGAATTATTTTAAAAACAAAGAAAGGTGAGCCCAACGACGGAAACCACAGCGACTGATGCCGCGTTCACACCTAACGTGACGGAGATGTTTCATGCGACGCGATTACATACAAAGTCATTACAAAGACCAATTTGAGAATTTGAGAAATTAGCGTGAGGCTGTGTGGTTAAAGCCTCTCAGCGTTGAGCTTCTCCTCCTTCATCTCGGACGTCCTGACGCTGTTCAATCACAAATAATAATAATAATAATACATTGGAGGATAAACAGATTGAATCCGTCTGTGTTCACCCAGAGCTCTACGAGACCTCATATTAGTACAGAGAGCAGACTGTGTATGAACGTATGAGTCTATGGAACAAACAATAACCACGCTGACCTAGAGAGAACTAACAAAACATGAATTCAGACTTTTTACCAAAATGCATCATTATCTCGTTATTTCAGCATCTTTTTTATCCGTTTGTTGCCGTTAAATCAGAGGAGATGTGTTTATTGGGTTCATACAGCTGTAGGAAACCAGACGACACGTTTCTTCTTAGAAACAGTGAATTATTCTGCAGATGATGTTCTGAACCGTTTAGTTTCCCGGGATATCTTGGCCTTCCTCAACATGTACACTAGTTGGTTATTTCTTCCATGATTCCCTTTGTGTTTGGTGTGAACACATCCAGCTGCTGCTCCTGTAACCAGCGTTAGATAACAGACCGTTTGAGTTGAGCAGGAAAATCCTCACATTTCTTTTTTCAGAAACATGAAATAAAAACACTTTACTCAAGAAGTCAAGGTTTCAGATTTGATTCTGGCTTTAAATCTCACTCAGTTTGGGTGAGATGCAAGCTTTAAAGAGCAGAAGTGATGCACATCTTTTAGCACGTACAGAAGTACACAAACGTACACGAAGCTTTATGCGTCTTCTTCTCATTGTGACTGAACTTCATCTCCAACAGAAGCAGCGTTCTGTCGGTAACACTCCTCAGCATGAAGAACAAGACCTCCTCTGTGTGAGTGATCTCCCAAACATGCGCTCACTGCATGTTAATGCGGGGAACTCCTGATTGGTCGGTTCACTGGCAGCAGCCTGCAGCCGATACATCAGCTGCCAATACGCTGGAAAACAACCGCGTTTGGTCACCATGGAGACCGGGACACGGAGGCCGGGTACTATGTCACACTATACTATGTCACACTATACTATGACACACTATACTATGACACACTGTACTATGACACACTGTACTATGTCACACTATACTATGTCACACTGTACTATGACACACTGTACTATGACACACTGTACTATGACACACTGTACTATGACACACTGTACTATGACACACTGTACTATGACACACTGTACTATGACACACTGTACTATGACACACTGTACTATGACACACTATACTATGACACACTGTACTATGACACACTGTACTATGACACACTGTACTATGACACACTGTACTATGACACACTGTACTATGACACACTGTACTATGACACACTATACTATGTCACACTGTACTATGACACACTGTACTATGACACACTGTACTATGACACACTGTACTATGACACACTGTACTATGACACACTGTACTATGACACACTATACTATGACACACTGTACTATGACACACTGTACTATGTCACACTATACTATGTCACACTATACTATGACACACTGTACTATGACACACTGTACTATGACACACTGTACTATGACACACTATACTATGTCACACTATACTATGACACACTATACTATGTCACACTATACTATGACACACTATACTATGACACACTATACTATGTCACACTATACTATGACACACGATACTATGTCACACTATACTACGACACACTATACTACGACACACTATACCACGACACACTATACCACGACACACTATACCACGTCACACTATACCACGTCACACTATACCACGACACACTATACTATGACAACTATACCATGTCACACTATACCACGACACACTATACCACGTCAGACTATACCACGACACACTATACCATGTCACACTATACCATGACAACTATACTATGACAACTATACTATGACAACTATACCATGTCACACTATACCACGACACACTATACTATGACAACTATACTATGACAACTATACCATGTCACACTATACCACGACACACTATACCACGTCACACTATACCACGACACACTATACCACGACACACTATACCATGACAACTATACCATGTCACACTATACCACGACACACTATACCACGTCACACTATACCACGACACACTATACCATGTCACACTATACCATGACACACTATACCATGACACACTATACCATGTCACACTATACCATGACACACTATACTGTCACACTATACCATGTCACACTATACCATGACACACTATACCATGACACACTATACCATGTCACACTATACCATGACACACTATACCATGTCACACTATACCATGACACACTATACCATGTCACACTATACTATGACACACTATACCATGTCACACTATACCATGTCACACTATACCATGACACACTATACCATGACACACTATACCATGTCACACTATACCATGTCACACTATACTATGACACACTATACTATGACACACTATACCATGACACACTATACCATGACACACTATACCATGACACACTATACTGTCACACTATACCATGTCACACTATACCATGACACACTATACCATGTCACACTATACCACGACACTATACTGTCACACTATACCATGTCACACTATACCATGTCACACTATACTATGACACACTATACCATGTCACACTATACCATGACACACTATACCATGACACACTATACCATGACACACTATACCATGTCACACTATACTATGACACACTATACCATGTCACACTATACCATGACACACTATACCATGACACACTATACCACGACACACTATACTGTCACACTATACCATGTCACACTATACCATGTCACACTATACTATGACACACTATACCATGACACACTATACCATGACACACTATACCATGTCACACTATACCATGTCACACTATACCATGACACACTATACCATGTCACACTATACCATGTCACACTATACCATGACACACTATACCATGTCACACTATACCATGACACACTATACCATGTCACACTATACCATGACACACTATACCATGACACACTATACCATGTCACACTATACCATGACACACTATACCATGACACACTATACCATGTCACACTATACCATGACACACTATACCATGTCACACTATACCATGACTCACTATACCATGTCACACTATACCATGTCACACTATACCATGACACACTATACCATGACACACTATACCATGACTCACTATACCATGACACACTATACCATGACACACTATACCATGACACACTATACCATGTCACACTATACCATGACACACTATACCATGTCACACTATACCATGACACACTATACCACGTCACACTATACCACGACTCACTATACCACGACACACTATACCACGTCACACTATACCATGACACACTATACCATGACACACTATACCATGTCACACTATACTATGACACACTATACTATGACACACTATACCATGACACACTATACCATGTCACACTATACTACGACACACTATACTATGTCACACTATACTATGACACACTATACTGACACACTATACTATGTCACACTATACTATGACACACTATACTGACACACTATACCACGACACACTATACTACGACACACTATACCATGTCACACTATACCATGACACACTATACCATGTCACACTATACCATGTCACACTATACCATGACACACTATACCATGTCACACTATACCATGACACACTATACCATGACACACTATACCATGTCACACTATACCATGACACACTATACTATGACACACTATACCATGTCACACTATACCATGTCACACTATACTATGACACACTATACTATGACACACTATACCATGACACACTATACCACGACACACTATACCATGTCACACTATACCATGTCACACTATACTATGACACACTATACCATGACACACTATACCATGACACACTATACCATGTCACACTATACCATGTCACACTATACCATGACACACTATACCATGACACACTATACCATGTCACACTATACCATGTCACACTATACCATGACACACTATACTATGTCACACTATACCATGTCACACTATACCATGTCACACTATACCATGTCACACTATACCATGACACACTATACCATGTCACACTATACCATGACACACTATACCATGTCACACTATACCATGACACACTATACCATGTCACACTATACCATGACACACTATACCATGACACACTATACCATGTCACACTATACCATGACACACTATACCATGTCACACTATACCATGACTCACTATACCATGTCACACTATACCATGTCACACTATACCATGACACACTATACCATGACACACTATACCATGACTCACTATACCATGACACACTATACCATGACACACTATACCATGACACACTATACCATGTCACACTATACCATGTCACACTATACCATGACACACTATACCATGTCACACTATACCATGACACACTATACCACGTCACACTATACCACGACTCACTATACCACGACACACTATACCACGTCACACTATACCACGACACACTATACCACGTCACACTATACCACGACACACTATACCACGACACACTATACCACGACACACTATACCACGACACACTATACCACGACACACTATACCACGACACACTATACCACGTCACACTATACCACGACACACTATACCACGACACACTATACCACGACACACTATACCACGTCACACTATACCACGTCACACTATACCACGACACACTATACCACGACACACTATACTACGACACACTATACCATGTCACACTATACCATGACACACTATACCATGTCACACTATACCATGACACACTATACCATGTCACACTATACCATGACACACTATACTATGACACACTATACCATGTCACACTATACCATGTCACACTATACTATGACACACTATACTATGACACACTATACCATGACACACTATACTATGTCACACTATACTACGACACACTATACTATGTCACACTATACTATGACACACTATACTGACACACTATACTATGTCACACTATACTATGACACACTATACTGACACACTATACTATGTCATTGTTACAAAGAACCTCCTCATGGTACGTCATAAATAATCATTTCTAAAAGCAGATATTATTACGTTCCTTAGATCATTTAAGAAAAGCTTCAGAATCATCAGCCATGATTTCTTTAGTCAAAATGATTATTAATATTAATGAATCAAACCTGTCGACTGACTTTCACATCTTCAGAGAAGAGAAGCTGAAGATATAGAAAACATCTGTCCAGCGGCTGATGTTTAACAAGTGGAAGTCGTCTTCTGAGAAAATGTTTTTCATTGTTGAGATAAATTCTAAGAAACAATTCATCTGCAAGAACTGAGAAGAACTTCACTAAACTTAAACTGAGGATGAATGAAAGTGTGAATATAGAAACGTGAGGATGGAATTCAGACGTAACTTTCACTTATTAGTAAACATCGTGATCGGTGGTGAAAGAAAAGACGACCGAGCGTTGAACTGAAGTGACATCAATAAATATATCTCTTTTATTCATTGCTTTATATACATTAGGAATGTAAAGAAACAGCTGGTTATTGCACTTCCATGATCCGGGACGTCGTCCGCTTCCTTCACCGTCTGCAGACGAGGAAACGTTTCACAGTAAGAACATTTAAACCATCACTTCTTAAAGCTTCAGCTCATAAACACACACGTCTGTTATTAGAGCAGTGACACAAAGACATCTGTTCACCACAGTGAAGCCCGTGTTGCATTATGGGTAGTCACACGTGTGTTCAATGATAACGCGGTGACGTCTGTGCAACATTTAAACATAATTAAGCAAATGTCCTTTTCTTGTCTCTTCCCGATGCTCCTCTGACGGTTTAACCGATCGAACATTAATTACACGTTACATTGAAAGAGCGACAGCAGCTTCAGGGATTTACATAAATCAGCTTCTTCTTGAGTTTACATGTTAATACACAGAAACTAAACTTACTGTAAGTAACTGAGTGTCATCTCTGCTCTCACTCGTTCACCTTGCTGAGTTCAGGGAACAGCTCCTGCACGGCGATGTCCAGCAGGACGTACGTCATCTGAGGAGACGGGGAACAGGAAGCTGTGACGTCACTCCGGTACAAACACTTACTGACGTTTATGAAACGGAAAAATGAAATGGATCTTATGTCAGCTTTTAGTTTCGCTTATTCTACAACAAAAACATGTTTTTTAGGACAAACTGAAAGTGGAAAACATAGCAAGAAGTAGCAAGAAGTAGCAAAACGTAGCAAAAGGTAGCAAAACGTAGCAAAACGTAGCAAAACGTAGCAAAAGGTAGCCCTGAACGAGTGTGTTTCGTTTCTTTAGTAAATGTAGAATGAACGATATAATGTCTACAGAACAATAAGAACATCTGTGTTTCCATCGGTTCCCTATGAGTCTCACTTTCACTCTGCAGTTCTGTCTTCCACCGGAACCATCTACAGGAAATGAAGGTTTAATCTAAGCTCGCGGTCAACACAAACAGGAAGTGGACAGCGCTGCCCCCCCCCCCCTTGTCTTCTTCTGTGAGTGAGGAGAAACATGTGACATGTTGTTTTACATATTTCTCAAAGATAGAAACAGATTGTTATGTTGCTTCTGTAAAACTTTACTCTGTTTTCAACAGACGGCAGCCTTTCTTCTGGTTTGTAGCGTCGTTATGTCTCCTCTGTTGAACACAGCTATGAGCGGCGGACGTGAACAGATAGCTTCTAACGTGTCGACACATGAAAGAGAAGTCGTTGCTTCAGTGCTGCGTGCACGGCGATGGAGCGCATTGTTCCCCGTTGCTCCGCTGGTCCAACAGCTCTGTGAGCAGGACGCTCCAAAGGGTTCAAAGGGTAACGCGTATCCCAGAATGTCTCAGTGTCTGACATGACACCAGCTTCACGAAGCCTCACCAAACTACAACCTACTGCTGTTTCTGTTATTTTGTCCGCCTGTACACGTTTCTAAGTCACCTGCTTGTTGAGGACGGGCTGCTGGATGATGTCAAAGAGGAGTCGCACGCCTTCGTATTTGGCCTCCTGGCCGATGCACTTCACCACAAAGTCTGAAGACACAAACGGACACTTCATCAGTGCAGGAGAATAGTTCAGAGTTCATATCAAACGCATTCAGTGCAGAAGTCTCAGCATTCAAACTACAAATAGTGTTTCCAACATGCTCTCACGTCCGTTTCTTTCACGGTTCAGCTGACTGAGAAGGAACATTTCTAGAACAGGAACCAGAAGGTTGAGGGTTTTCTAAATAAGTCAAAGATGCTGGTTGGGACCAGCTGAGGGGAGTTTCGGGGGAAGTGAAAGCAGCAATAAATAAACGCCGTTGATTACGTTGTTTGCATCACGGTCGGTCAAAGCAACGGATTCCAGCGGAGGAAAGTCTCTTCAGACAGCGTGGTCCCCTGAAGAGGACGACTCTTCAGGACGACTGTTAAAACATGGCGTCGCTCTTTGTCTCTTTATCTCGTTGAGCTTCTCCTCCTTCATCTCGGACGTCCTGACGCTGTTCAATCACAAATGGAGGATAAACAGATTAGAATCCGTCTGTGTTCACCCAGAGCTCTACGAGACCTCATATTAGTCCAGAGAGCAGACTGTTTATGAACGTATGAGTCTATGGAACAAACAATAACCACGCTGACCTATGTACGCCGAGATGATGGAGCAGCTACGATGTTAGCTTAGCATAGCATTGATCCAGACTCCATTCAGAAAATAACCATCTTAACAGCTGTTAGCTCGTCAGCTTGTGAACAGACCTGACAAAGCATGAATTCAGACTTCTTACAAACCAACATCATTATATATTATTGCAGCATCTTCAGAATGTTTGTTGAAGTTAAATCACAGCTGAATGTGTTTATTCTGGTTCGTGCAGCTGTAGGAAAGCAGCCGGCGAGTGTCTGATAGATACAGTGAACACTCCTCCAGATGATGTGATGAACCACATGATGGACTTTGGTTTCATCAGATATCTGGGACTTCCTCAACTCTACGAAGCAGCACTAGAGCTGATTCCAGCCCTGACTGATGAAACGTTGTCTACGCTGAAGGAGCTCAGAAACGAATGAACACAAATGAACCTGCGATTAACGCAACGGGGAAATTCACTTTGCGTTTGTTGTGACCGCAGCATTAGAGTTATAGAGTTCTCCAGAGTGTCATGAAATATTGGATTCCTTGTGATGTTTGAGGATGAATAAAGATGAATGAAGCATGAATAAAGAACAGTGTCGTGGATGATGACTGAGAGCTGACCTGGTAGATAGTTCATCATCTCATCAAACGTCTGCTTGGCTCTGACTTGTTTGTTCTCTGTGGTTCGCTCCTCGCTGCTCTCACAGAACACCGAGTCTGAAGGAAACAAACATTGAACTTAAACACATCAGTCAGCTCAGAGACTTTGTTCTGCCTCCTCCAGCGACTCTGGCATCAGTTCTTCTTTCACTGTTTGACGGTCAAAGACAGAAGAGGACAAAACTGCAGATATTCAAACCAGGATGAGAAATGATTCAATCGACAGATGTGTAAAACTGAGATGCTTCCTGTGTTTACCTGCGATGCATTCAGAGGTTTCTTGGACATGAGTCATTTCAAATTTAAAAAACATTTTTAAAAAAACATTTTAAAAACAACTAATCAATAAATTAAACTAAATATCTCAGAGAATGTTAAAAATGTTTAAAAGCAAACTCAAGACACTTTAGTCTGGCTTTGAATTCAGCTTTATTTATTTATCTTATTATTTATTGCGTGTTATGTTTTTAGTCTTAATTGATTATTAATTGAGCTTCATATATTTCCTCACTGTGAATTAAGGACATTCATGACAGCGTCTCCTCAGTTACTGATCTTTTATTTTTTTTTATGCCGTTTATTTTGAATAAGTTTCACCAGGAAACTATTATTGTTTTTAGGAATAGACCACATGCGGATCCACAAATCTCTGGTTCAGAAAAACAACATGCCAGTGATCCCTGATGTTGAACCAGGACTGTACCTCTCTGAATACTGTACATAAACAACACAAACCCCTGAGCTGTGTGATGAGCGACACCAGGTGGTGCTCCTGGAGGACCATCTCCAGCTTGGACTGCATGAACTGGTCCATGTAGGCTTCAAACGTGTTCTTCAGCAGAATCCTCCCCGCAGCCAGACAGTGATGGAGCCAGTCGGCCGTGTGGAACACCATCCGACCTGTCAGTCAAAACACCAGGACAGACTGAAGAGTCACGACAGAGTGACTGAAGAGTCACGACAGAGTGACTGAAGAGTCACGACACAGAGACTGAAGAGTCACGACACAGAGACTAAAGGGTCACGACACAGTGACTGAAGAGTCACGACACAGTGACTGAAGAGTCACGACACAGAGACTAAAGAGTCACGACACAGTGACTGAAGAGTCACGACACAGAGACTAAAGAGTCACGACACAGTGACTGAAGAGTCACGACACAGAGACTAAAGAGTCACGACAGAGTGACTGAAGAGTCACGACACAGAGACTGAAGAGTCACGACACAGAGACTAAAGAGTCACGACACAGAGACTAAAGAGTCACGACACAGAGACTAAAGAGTCACGACAGAGTGACTGAAGAGTCACGACACAGAGACTGAAGAGTCACGACACAGTGACTGAAGAGTCACGACACAGTGACTGAAGAGTCACGACACAGTGACTGAAGAGTCACGACACAGAGACTAAAGAGTCACGACACAGTGACTGAAGAGTCACGACACAGTGACTGAAGAGTCACGACACAGAGACTGAAGAGTCACGACACAGTGACTGAAGAGTCACGACACAGAGACTAAAGAGTCACGACACAGTGACTGAAGAGTCACGACACAGAGACTAAAGAGTCACGACACAGTGACTGAAGAGTCACGACACAGAGACTAAAGAGTCACGACACAGTGACTGAAGAGTCACGACAGAGTGACTGAAGAGTCACGACACAGAGACTGAAGAGTCACGACACAGAGACTAAAGAGTCACGACAGAGACTGAAGGGTCACGACACAGAGACTGAAGAGTCACGACACAGAGACTGAAGAGTCACGACACAGAGACTAAAGAGTCACGACAGAGACTGAAGAGTCACGACACAGAGACTGAAGAGTCACGACACAGAGACTAAAGAGTCACGACACAGAGACTGAAGAGTCACGACACAGAGACTGAAGAGTCACGACACAGAGACTGAAGAGTCACGACACAGAGACTGAAGAGTCACGACACAGAGACTGAAGAGTCACGACACAGAGACTGAAGAGTCACGACACAGAGACTGAAGAGTCACGACACAGAGACTGAAGAGTCACGACACAGAGAGACTGAAGAGTCACGACAGAGAGACTGAAGCGTCACGACACAGAGACTGAAGCGTCACGACACAGAGAGACTGAAGAGTCACGACAGAGAGACTGAAGAGTCACGACAGAGAGACTAAAGAGTCACGACACAGAGACTGAAGAGTCACGACACAGAGACTGAAGAGTCACGACACAGAGACTAAAGAGTCACGACACAGAGACTAAAGAGTCACGACAGAGAGACTAAAGAGTCACGACACAGAGACTAAAGAGTCACGACAGAGAGACGAAAGAGTCACGACACAGAGACTAAAGAGTCACGACACAGAGACTGAAGAGTCACGACACAGACTAAAGAGTCACGACACAGAGACTGAAGGGTCACGACACAGAGACTGAAGAGTCACGACACAGAGACTGAAGAGTCACGACACAGAGACTGAAGAGTCACGACACAGAGAGACTGAAGAGTCACGACAGAGAGACTGAAGCGTCACGACACAGAGACTGAAGCGTCACGACACAGAGAGACTGAAGAGTCACGACAGAGAGACTGAAGAGTCACGACAGAGAGACTAAAGAGTCACGACACAGAGACTGAAGAGTCACGACACAGAGACTGAATGGTCACGACACAGAGACTAAAGAGTCACGACACAGAGACTAAAGAGTCACGACAGAGAGACTAAAGAGTCACGACACAGTGACTGAAGAGTCACGACACAGTGACTGAAGAGTCACGACACAGAGACTAAAGAGTCACGACACAGTGACTGAAGAGTCACGACACAGAGACTAAAGAGTCACGACACAGTGACTGAAGAGTCACGACACAGAGACTAAAGTGTCACGACACAGTGACTGAAGAGTCACGACACAGAGACTAAAGAGTCACGACACAGTGACTGAAGAGTCACGACACAGAGACTAAAGAGTCACGACACAGTGACTGAAGAGTCACGACACAGTGACTGAAGAGTCACGACACAGAGACTAAAGAGTCACGACACAGTGACTGAAGAGTCACGACACAGAGACTAAAGAGTCACGACACAGAGACTAAAGAGTCACGACACAGTGACTGAAGAGTCACGACACAGAGACTGAAGAGTCACGACACAGAGACTGAAGGGTCACGACACAGAGACTGAAGAGTCACGACACAGAGACTGAAGAGTCACGACACAGAGACTAAAGAGTCACGACAGAGACTGAAGAGTCACGACACAGAGACTGAAGAGTCACGACACAGAGACTAAAGAGTCACGACACAGAGACTGAAGAGTCACGACACAGAGACTGAAGAGTCACGACACAGAGACTGAAGGGTCACGACACAGAGACTGAAGAGTCACGACACAGAGACTGAAGAGTCACGACACAGAGACTGAAGCGTCACGACACAGAGACTGAAGAGTCACGACAGAGAGACTGAAGAGTCACGACAGAGAGACTAAAGAGTCACGACACAGAGACTGAAGAGTCACGACACAGAGACTGAAGAGTCACGACACAGAGACTAAAGAGTCACGACACAGAGACTAAAGAGTCACGACAGAGAGACTAAAGAGTCACGACACAGAGACTAAAGAGTCACGACAGAGAGACGAAAGAGTCACGACACAGAGACTAAAGAGTCACGACACAGAGACTGAAGAGTCACGACACAGACTAAAGAGTCACGACACAGAGACTGAAGAGTCACGACACAGAGACTGAAGAGTCACGACACAGAGACTGAAGAGTCACGACACAGAGAGACTGAAGAGTCACGACAGAGAGACTGAAGCGTCACGACACAGAGACTGAAGCGTCACGACACAGAGAGACTGAAGAGTCACGACAGAGAGACTGAAGAGTCACGACAGAGAGACTAAAGAGTCACGACACAGAGACTGAAGAGTCACGACACAGAGACTGAAGGGTCACGACACAGAGACTAAAGAGTCACGACACAGAGACTAAAGAGTCACGACAGAGAGACTAACGAGTCACGACACAGTGACTGAAGAGTCACGACACAGTGACTGAAGAGTCACGACACAGAGACTAAAGAGTCACGACACAGTGACTGAAGAGTCACGACACAGAGACTAAAGAGTCACGACACAGTGACTGAAGAGTCACGACACAGAGACTAAAGTGTCACGACACAGTGACTGAAGAGTCACGACACAGAGACTAAAGAGTCACGACACAGTGACTGAAGAGTCACGACACAGAGACTAAAGAGTCACGACACAGTGACTGAAGAGTCACGACACAGTGACTGAAGAGTCACGACACAGAGACTAAAGAGTCACGACACAGTGACTGAAGAGTCACGACACAGTGACTGAAGAGTCACGACACAGAGACTAAAGAGTCACGACAGAGTGACTGAAGAGTCACGACAGAGACTGAAGAGTCACGACACAGAGACTAAAGAGTCACGACACAGAGACTAAAGAGTCACGACACAGAGACTAAAGAGTCACGACAGAGTGACTGAAGAGTCACGACACAGAGACTGAAGAGTCACGACACAGTGACTGAAGAGTCACGACACAGTGACTGAAGAGTCACGACACAGTGACTGAAGAGTCACGACACAGTGACTGAAGAGTCACGACACAGAGACTAAAGAGTCACAACACAGTGACTGAAGAGTCACGACACAGAGACTGAAGAGTCACGACACAGAGACTGAAGGGTCACGACACAGAGACTGAAGAGTCACGACACAGAGACTGAAGAGTCACGACACAGAGACTAAAGAGTCACGACAGAGACTGAAGAGTCACGACACAGAGACTGAAGAGTCACGACACAGAGACTAAAGAGTCACGACACAGAGACTGAAGAGTCACGACACAGAGACTGAAGAGTCACGACACAGAGACTGAAGGGTCACGACACAGAGACTGAAGAGTCACGACACAGAGACTGAAGAGTCACGACACAGAGACTGAAGCGTCACGACACAGAGACTGAAGAGTCACGACAGAGAGACTGAAGAGTCACGACAGAGAGACTAAAGAGTCACGACACAGAGACTGAAGAGTCACGACACAGAGACTGAAGAGTCACGACACAGAGACTAAAGAGTCACGACACAGAGACTAAAGAGTCACGACAGAGAGACTAAAGAGTCACGACACAGAGACTAAAGAGTCACGACAGAGAGACGAAAGAGTCACGACACAGAGACTAAAGAGTCACGACACAGAGACTGAAGAGTCACGACACAGACTAAAGAGTCACGACACAGAGACTGAAGAGTCACGACACAGAGACTGAAGAGTCACGACACAGAGACTGAAGAGTCACGACACAGAGAGACTGAAGAGTCACGACAGAGAGACTGAAGCGTCACGACACAGAGACTGAAGCGTCACGACACAGAGAGACTGAAGAGTCACGACAGAGAGACTGAAGAGTCACGACAGAGAGACTAAAGAGTCACGACACAGAGACTGAAGAGTCACGACACAGAGACTGAAGGGTCACGACACAGAGACTAAAGAGTCACGACACAGAGACTAAAGAGTCACGACAGAGAGACTAACGAGTCACGACACAGTGACTGAAGAGTCACGACACAGTGACTGAAGAGTCACGACACAGAGACTAAAGAGTCACGACACAGTGACTGAAGAGTCACGACACAGAGACTAAAGAGTCACGACACAGTGACTGAAGAGTCACGACACAGAGACTAAAGTGTCACGACACAGTGACTGAAGAGTCACGACACAGAGACTAAAGAGTCACGACACAGTGACTGAAGAGTCACGACACAGAGACTAAAGAGTCACGACACAGTGACTGAAGAGTCACGACACAGTGACTGAAGAGTCACGACACAGAGACTAAAGAGTCACGACACAGTGACTGAAGAGTCACGACACAGAGACTAAAGAGTCACGACAGAGTGACTGAAGAGTCACGACACAGAGACTGAAGAGTCACGACACAGAGACTAAAGAGTCACGACACAGAGACTAAAGAGTCACGACACAGAGACTAAAGAGTCACGACAGAGTGACTGAAGAGTCACGACACAGAGACTGAAGGGTCACGACACAGTGACTGAAGAGTCACGACACAGTGACTGAAGAGTCACGACACAGTGACTGAAGAGTCACGACACAGTGACTGAAGAGTCACGACACAGAGACTAAAGAGTCACGACACAGTGACTGAAGAGTCACGACACAGAGACTGAAGAGTCACGACACAGAGACTGAAGGGTCACGACACAGAGACTGAAGAGTCACGACACAGAGACTGAAGAGTCACGACACAGAGACTAAAGAGTCACGACAGAGACTGAAGAGTCACGACACAGAGACTGAAGAGTCACGACACAGAGACTGAAGAGTCACGACACAGAGACTGAAGAGTCACGACACAGAGACTGAAGAGTCACGACACAGAGACTGAAGAGTCACGACACAGAGACTGAAGAGTCACGACACAGAGACTGAAGAGTCACGACACAGAGACTGAAGAGTCACGACACAGAGAGACTGAAGAGTCACGACAGAGAGACTGAAGCGTCACGACACAGAGACTGAAGCGTCACGACACAGAGAGACTGAAGAGTCACGACAGAGAGACTGAAGCGTCACGACACAGAGACTGAAGCGTCACGACACAGAGAGACTGAAGAGTCACGACAGAGAGACTGAAGAGTCACGACAGAGAGACTGAAGAGTCACGACAGAGAGACTGAAGAGTCACGACACAGAGACTGAAGAGTCACGACACAGAGACTGAAGAGTCACGACACAGAGACTAAAGAGTCACGACAGAGAGACTAAAGAGTCACGACACAGAGACTAAAGAGTCACGACAGAGAGACGAAAGAGTCACGACACAGAGACTAAAGAGTCACGACACAGAGACTGAAGAGTCACGACACAGACTAAAGAGTCACGACACAGAGACTGAAGAGTCACGACACAGAGACTGAAGAGTCACGACACAGAGACTGAAGAGTCACGACACAGAGAGACTGAAGAGTCACGACAGAGAGACTGAAGCGTCACGACACAGAGACTGAAGCGTCACGACACAGAGAGACTGAAGAGTCACGACAGAGAGACTGAAGAGTCACGACAGAGAGACTAAAGAGTCACGACACAGAGACTGAAGAGTCACGACACAGAGACTGAAGGGTCACGACACAGAGACTAAAGAGTCACGACACAGAGACTAAAGAGTCACGACAGAGAGACTAAAGAGTCACGACACAGTGACTGAAGAGTCACGACACAGAGACTAAAGAGTCACGACACAGTGACTGAAGAGTCACGACACAGAGACTAAAGAGTCACGACACAGTGACTGAAGAGTCACGACACAGAGACTAAAGTGTCACGACACAGTGACTGAAGAGTCACGACACAGAGACGAAAGAGTCACGACACAGTGACTGAAGAGTCACGACACAGAGACTAAAGAGTCACGACACAGTGACTGAAGAGTCACGACACAGTGACTGAAGAGTCACGACACAGAGACTAAAGAGTCACGACACAGTGACTGAAGAGTCACGACACAGAGACTAAAGAGTCACGACAGAGTGACTGAAGAGTCACGACACAGAGACTGAAGAGTCACGACACAGAGACTGAAGAGTCACGACACAGTGACTGAAGAGTCACGACACAGTGACTGAAGAGTCACGACACAGTGACTGAAGAGTCACGACACAGTGACTGAAGAGTCACGACACAGAGACTAAAGAGTCACGACACAGTGACTGAAGAGTCACGACACAGAGACTGAAGAGTCACGACACAGTGACTGAAGAGTCACGACACAGAGACTAAAGAGTCACGACACAGTGACTGAAGAGTCACGACACAGAGACTAAAGAGTCACGACACAGTGACTGAAGAGTCACGACACAGTGACTGAAGAGTCACGACACAGAGACTAAAGAGTCACGACACAGAGACTGAAGAGTCACGACATAGAGACTGAAGAGTCACGACAGAGAGACTGAAGAGTCACGACACAGACACTGAAGAGTCACGACACAGAGACTGAAGAGTCACGACAGAGACTAAAGAGTCACGACACAGAGACTAAAGAGTCACGACACAGAGACTGAAGAGTCACGACACAGAGACTAAAGAGTCACGACACAGAGACTGAAGAGTCACGACAGAGAGACTAAAGAGTCACGACACAGAGACTAAAGAGTCACGACAGAGAGACGAAAGAGTCACGACACAGAGACTGAAGAGTCACGACACAGAGACTAAAGAGTCACGACACAGAGACTAAAGAGTCACGACACAGAGACTAAAGAGTCACGACACAGAGACTAAAGAGTCACGACAGAGAGACTAAAGAGTCACGACACAGAGACTGAAGAGTCACGACACAGAGACTAAAGAGTCACGACACAGAGACTAAAGAGTCACGACAGAGAGACTAAAGAGTCACGACTCAGTGAGCATCACTTACCGACGTACATCATGTGGTCATACATGCCGTCTACAGAGATCATTTCTAGGAAGAAGTTGTCGTTTTGTTTCCTCTCTGAACTCTCCGACAGGTTCGCGTTGTTCTTGAACAGGTTGTTGAAGAGCTGCAGGTGAAAGGAAAGCGTGACTAATATTAATATTACACAACACTAAATGGTGCCAACAATATCAGTTTCCTGTGGAACACACAGGCTACAACCCCTCGTTAACCCAAAGGGACTTTTTAAATTCCCTGTGGACTGACAGGACAGATCCATTTGCAGTGCTTTCATTAGGTAATCAGTTTACTGCCTTGAAGCCGGCTGCATTCAAAGAGTAAACATCCTGCTCCAGAGACGTTTGTGTTTGTACCTTCTTGCTGCTCTCGGTGGACGGGCTGAGGATGGTCAGCTCCGGGCGGCTGGGTTTGGGTTTGGGCGACTCGCAGGAGTTGAAGAAGGACTGGATGAACGGGTCCAGGTTCTGTCCTTTCTGGAGAAAAAACAAGTTTCACAGTGTTTCATATCAGTCAGTGTCGCTGTTGAACCTGAGAGAGACGATTCCCTAAAGGATCCTGAACCTGTACTTAGTATCGCTGTCGAATGTGTTGTTGTATAATAAAGCTCGACCCAAGATACCATAAACTCATTTCATGCAGCGTGAGATGTTTGCTGGTTGAACTGAGACCACAACATCAAACATGGACAACGTCTCTGGTAGAGACCTGTCAATCACTGTGTAGCCCCGCCCTAAAGCATCCCCTGCTTTATGGTCTGTGTGACTCTAAATGGACCATAATGTACTAAATGAACATCATGCTGTATTGAAGAAGACTTGAAACTAGAGATTGAGACCATAAACTCATGTTTACAATGTTTACTGAGGTAATAAATAAAGAGAGAAGTAGAGTCATTTTCTCATAGACTTCTATACAACCAGAGGAGTCGCCCCCTGGTGGTCACTAGAGAGAATGCAGGCATGAAGTGCGCTAGTCACCCGCTGCTTTCAAACATGAAAAAGCAAATAACTTAAGTAAAATCAAATTGTTGACAGGATATTAAAATCTTTAACCTTTGTTTCATTACAATAAATAATATTTGACTCCAGTCTTTACAGGGATTTATAAAGGTGAGTTTACAGTCAATTACAATTGTTAGCTTAGTTTAGCATAACAACTGGAAACTGAAGTAAATACTGCAGAAAGTAATTAATCATCGTTACAGCAGAGTTCAGCTCAGGAGGGACTCACCTCTTTCATCAGCTTCCCCGGCACAGACTTAAATATCTTTCCTGTAAAACAAACAGTCAGTAAGTAAAGGAGGAAAGAGGTGATTGTACAGATTAATAAAAAGAAAAACATATTTAAAAAGCAGCAGGACGCCCGTTTATTAAACTACACACTTTAATCACAACCAGCTGAGTCTTCTGAGACATTTAGAAGGTTTAACTTCATGATGCAGTTACATGAACATAAGTCATAGTTTGGTTCATATCTCTTTAAATAGGACGGACTTGAACACATTTGAAGGCAGAGGTCAGATGGGGGTTTCGTGCGTTGCTCAAAGATGCATATTTTGTCTGTTTTGTTTATGTCTCTGGAGGGTTTATGTTGTCAGAATATCCGACTGTCCCGCTCTGTGTTATCTCAGCAACGCCTAAAGGGAGTGTCTTCAAATGTTGGCACAAGCGTCCAACTTGCCCCGAGGTTGAACTGATCAGAGTTTGGCGGAGGATGTAATTCTAGTTTGTAAAACTCATTTCGGAGTAGCAGTGCTGGATGATATGACTACAATCAATACACACAATATATAGATATATATATATATAAGTATATTTTCTAATAACACAGAGTAGGAAATTAATGTAAAAATCACATAAAAAGGAAGGATTGGTAATCTTGCTGAAGTTCTCATTACAGCCTGACAGCAATCAAATCAAATGCTCGTCCAATCATTTCATTCCACAAGCTGCCATCTTAACGTCTGTGAGCGCGAACAGCAGCCATGTTTGTAGTTTACTTTCATAATGATCATTTAGGGGAGTGTCTTTGGAGGGAGGACTTGAGGACTTGGAGACTTGGAGACTTGCTCGCTAGATTTAGAGACTTTTGAAGCGAGTGGAAGAGTTCTGGCCACACTGTTTTCTTCAGGTTGAATAATCTTTAAAGCGCAGCGTATTCTAGCTTGTTTCTCAGCTTTAGTTTTCAGTAAGATATTTAATATTTAATGCGTACGTACCCAGGTTGACATCAGGCAGCAGCCGGTCCAGGAACTGAGACCCCATGCTGTGAGGAGACAGGAAGTCTGCCAGCAGCTGACTGTTACTGAGCTCTGGATGCTGCAGGAGTCTCTGCACGCACACACACACACACACGCACACGCACACGCACACACACACACACACGCACACACACACACACACACAGAAGCTATTAAATATATGCGAGTTGGGCCGAGAATCTTTCCCTCTCGAGACGATTCAATACGTATCTCGATACGTTCTCTGAGATACGAATAGGAAACATACAGAACTTTGAAGTATTAGATGAGATAATTTTATAATTGATTAAGCTTTTAGAAGTTTGTAAATCTCTCATTTATAGACAGTATGAAAAGCTTTAAGTGTTTTTATGGCGAGTGAGTGAACACCGAGATACGCGAGTCTATACAGTATTCATATTAATATTCCTTATTAAGTTGTTATCAGTTACTGTTCTAACTTCTTGTTTTAATTAGTCTGTAGTCGTCGTTTTATTGTTTTTATTTCTTTAAAGCCGAACCAGGAAAATGAGCTGCAACAAGAAGTCACTTTATTTAAAGTTAACACTGCCAACATGTCAAATAAATCGAATTAAATGAACTTAAAAATAAGCTCTTTAACTGCTCTTCTGCTCCAGAACACAAACTCAGATGCGAGTCTCTGCGAGGTCAAACACAACAAAGAGTAAAACTGTTGCTGCACGCTGGGACCGGAAGAAATACAACCAGATGATTAACTAGTTAACATATATTTGTGTTTCTACTTACTGTTCACTTTATTGTTATTGTTTCCATAACCTCCTGTATTGTCTGTTCAAAGCTTTGTAAAAACTCAATAAAGAACAAAGTGAAAGAAACAACAACGTAGAAACGTAGTCCGTAGAATATATGTCAACTTTAGTTTTCCTCATTTCATCATAAAGTCTCCGCCCCTCATCTTCTCCTTTCATACCTCCTGATACGGTGCTGTTCTTCTGTCTGCTCATGATGAAATGTAGGAACTTTATTGGCTTTCGTGATTAATTAAAGAGCCGTTTCCTCTGAGCACCAGAGAACAAGACGACATGGAACCACTGAGCTCCTGATGAAGGTCTCGTACCTGTAGA